>JAOVYW010034290.1:5744-23370 GCA_025775045.1 Hiodon tergisus
TTGTTGTATGGCAGCATGCCCTCACAGTGATGGACTTTTGACACACCATACTCGTTCATGTCAATAACAATGGGACTGAGAAACAGACCCTCCTTGAAGCTTCTTCAGGCAATTCACACTTCAAAGTGACCACTAATCACGGATACCCTTCCTAGGTTTCAGGGCCAAAGCGTTTGCCTTTGACAGCTATGGAGGTACTCTCATGTCTATGAATGCAGGACACATTCTCTTACACCATTATATAATCTGCCTTCCTGCTAGCAATTTGCCAAGTCACTCAAAGTGAAAGGTTTGCAAACTACTCACCACTAGTGAACCAACTACTGGTGAAACCTCATTTAGTATAGGGATAGTAGCCTGTACATCTTCAATGCACACTTCTCACAGTCCCATTGTAGCAAGTTACAGAAACCAACAAATGCCATTTTTCAGAAGAATCCAGAATAGCTATTCAACAATATGAGCGAAGTTTGCAGGAACTATTTAACTACTGTGGCATAATCATAATCTAAAGGCAGTACAAATATCCTTTTAATCTCCTGTAATACATATTTTTTTAAATCTTCATATCTAATTATATAAATCTGTCGTATAATGTGATCTCACGGAATGATCTAGATTGCATATGTTGTTGATATTCATGCACAAGTTACTGGCGCCATTTTTAAGGTAAATTTAGGCAATTTAGGTAATGTTCACACAAATACTTTTTTTAAGTTAAGCTTAACTCAAAGTTAAGTTTCCTCTGAATAGAGAGCAACATAGAAACCGCTGGTTTGCATGACTCTAATTGATGAATATATATAGCTATAGGTATGACACATTTATTAGGAAATCGTTTATTAGGAAGCCACTTAGTTACTAGCTGTTTTTCCAGAGTCTCAAGCCTAGCCTTATTCCAGTTTGACAGCAATGGAAAACAACCAGGAACTAATGAGGCCATGAGTACACTGGACTGAGCCTGGCATGGATCAGTTGCTGGTAGTTGTGGAATCGATGCAAAAGTGGTGTCATTCGCATGCATCTTGTGTGGTGGAGCTACTGCTAGTAAAATTTAAATCTAACGGATTTAGCAGAAGTTCATCTGGGTGTACAATGGTCCCAGCAGTGCTGCTTTTGTGGACCTTTATATCATTACATTTAATGAAAGCCATTTAATACAGCAGCAGCTTGCTCGTCCTCAGGGGCCAACCTCCAGTTGAAACCAGGTGTTAATAACAAGATGTTAAAAACACCACCTCCAAACACCTTAATATGGAGTTACAGTAACTGGAACTAATCAAGCACAAGGACAGAGCAATGCATTTTAAACCTAAATTCATTTTAAACTGGAAAGCTGGAAAAGGGGGGAAAGGAGAGAAAACATTTGCAGATACTGACAAACCAAACCAAAAGTTAAAATGCAAGATAGTTTAACATATGTGTAGTAGTGGGTTAATAGGAATTAAAATGGCTAACTAATAAGATGGTAATACTGTCACCGTGATCTATTTGAGTAGACAATTGTATCAAAATAGATTGTGATCAAAGTGTTACTCATTATGTACAGTATGCATAATAACACTGTACATTTATTTATGCTGTAACTACTATGTAAATAGACAGTATTTAGAGACACATAATGTAAAGTGTTACCAAGGATGTAAATAAGAGTGATAAAATAGTAATGATTTTTTAAAATAATTACTAAATTTAAAATATAAAAAATCTCCCTAAAAGTTAACACCTTAAAAGTGTTTGATTGTTGGATAGCATTCCGTATTTGGCATCAAGTGATCTTTCTCATTTAAATTAGAGCTTTGTATTTAGCATGATAAATGTTAATTTGTTTTGTTTTTTAATTTGTTGAGTTTCTAAAAAATGTTTCTTTTAAATAACATTTTTTTCACGGTGAACAGCCGTATAGTGTTGGTATAGTGTCAATTTAAGGCCCTACAGAGCTGATGCTTTATCGTTTTTCAAAAAGAGGCACCAAGACACTGGGAGATTAGCTGTCAATAGTTAATTCTCTTTTTATCGTTGCTCGCGAATCCCTTCATTTTCAGAGAACCTGCGCCAATTAAACCCAATTGTTGCACTAACAGCACAGCGCTCCCAACACCCAGCAGAAGTGTTCTGTCCAAAGCCTTCGTTAAGGTCAACAAATCTGAGAGGGGCAGGAAGTTCCATTTGACCGCAGCTGCATTCAGCGGGGACGCGATACGGTTGGCCATGGTCAAGCTCAAACACTCCAGGAAAGCACATCGCGAGCACAGCACACTCCATGGCTGCAAGCAAAGAGCACTTAATTAAATCTACACCATCCTTTTCATTACAACAGCAAGAAATTCGCTCAGGGCTCTCTGCGATTTAGTGCCTATAAGTTGAGGTAAAGTCAATATTTGCTAGCTGTGAACTTCTAGTAATAAATATATTTAATTTCAAGGCCGGTCAGTTGTCCTTAAACCTGAACCCTTTCATATCATGATTAACAGAAAAAAAACATGCTAAACAGAGTCAGTCATCTCTGCCTACAAAGAGATACTTTAAAGGCCAAGGGGAAATGTTTGAAGGAATGTGCCCTACATTTCTCCCAATAAAGCCTAGTAAAAGCTTTTTGGTGTCCACTTGAAGCATCCAGCAAAACCCTTATCCATGATTCTGAACACAGAAATGACATTGATTAAATATAAAGTTGTCGTAATACATGTGTGTTTCCATGAAAAAACTGCCACAAACACACACAGACCTAGAGCGATCCAGAGATGTACAGCACATGGCCCTTTTTGCAGTAAGGGAGATAATGGCAGAAGTGAGGAAGGAGAGGCAGCCTGATCGCTCCATGTCCACAAGAGAGAAGCACCCCCTGATTAATTGAATTGGTGGAATGGCTGTTGAACAGTGTGGTCTGCGATATTTCTCATTAACCATGGAACAACCTAATTTAGCTCACATGCTAGCACTGCACTTGGCTTAGCCTCTGAAGTGACTCTGGGACAGAGAGTCAGAGAAGGTGAGACCGAGGTGGAAAGGTTAAAGGGCAGTTAATCTCTTTTAACAGAGCTCATGTATTTGTGTAGATCTGTTAACTTTACCTGGCTTTTCATTTGTACTATATCTGCTTGTTGATTGTGGCAAGAGCAAATATGAGCACAAAGCGCCCCTCACAATGAAGTGGGATCAGACATTTTGGTCAAATGTTATGTGGGTTTTATCCCGAAATCTGCACTGAGGGTAATTAGTCATTGGTGCTACTAAACAAATCCAACCAAACCAGGACTGTTAGTGAAGAAGAGCTCCGCATTATCTCATTATCTCACTTGCTTAACCTGTGTCGGGGAAATTCTCTCTTTGTTTTCACACAAATGGTGGCTGATAAAACAGCAGTGAGGACGTTTCACAGCAAGGGGCTAATTACTGAAAAACGCAGACAGAGATCCTAGGTCAAATGAGAAGTTTGAAAAATCATCTATATTATATTATTTTTATCATGAAATCTCTCCATTTGACCTGCTAGTACGCTGTTAGTCTGAGAGGGGATGAGGTGATATGTGATGGCAACCTGTACCTAAACATAAATCTAGTGCTGCACATCAAAAGTGTTTTCTTCCAACTAATCCTCTGGATAAAACTAATTGTTTTACAATGGTGACCTCATACTAATGACCCAAAAGAGTAGGTAAAATTTTTAAAAGCTGTAAACCTTGAATTGATGACTTGTGTGCGGCAATGCACGTGCACATCATGACCTCCCATTAAACATTTCTCAAATGACATTTAGAAAAGATGACTTGGTGGAAAAGATTGCAATGGAAAGGTTTCTCCTACATGAATATGACACCCCAGAGAACATTTGACTGGCCATCTGTGAAATTGGCCCACTGTGACCCTGTGACCTGTGGCTTCAGCAGAATGTCTGAGCCAGTACATCCTCCACCACTTCTGTGTCATCACACTGTGCAAAGTAGACCACCCGTAACAAGCATGGGTCTGCCCATACCAGTTATGTTTGGATGGACAGTGCTTATGAGGCAGTGGCTGGGTGCTGCTAGTGGTATAGCGGTGAAAGTGACAGGTTTGTAACCAAATGCTTGTGTAACCCGGTTGAAATGCATATTTGGTAATGTTCATGTTATACTGAATCCAGCATTTAAAATGTAAAATATTTGTTGTGGCATTTTGAATGGGCTTTTCAGTGGATTGCCTGCTGCTGAGTTTTGTGTACTTGTATTTGGAATATTCTGGAATCAAAGTGGCTCGATAGAAAGTTTGTGAATGAGCCAATCACCTGTGAGTTCAACAGGGTGGGAAAAACCGTTGAGAAGTAAACGGGTGGGGCTCGCAAAGTCCACGCAGTCCGCCCGGAGGATTCAATTCGGCGGTTCACGGCCCGTGGACGGTGTGAGGCCAGTAGCGGCCTCCGTCGCGCCGGGGTACGGTCTTCTCGGAGTCGGGTTGCTTGGGAATGCAGCCCAAAGCGGGTGGTAAACTCCATCTAAGGCTAAATACCGGCACGAGACCGATAGTCGACAAGTACCGTAAGGGAAAGTTGAAAAGAACTTTAAAAGAGAGAGAGTAGGGAGAAACGAACGAGAAAAATTGGGAGAAGCTCGCTGTCGGTTGAATGAGAAATGTTAAATGTTAAAGTTACTTTAATGCACCAGTTTAGTGAGAGTGTTAAACCAGGACTCTTATACGAAACATTGATGGTGATAGTTCTACCGGTTTGAGTGAACTACTCAGCGCAAGAAGACAGTAACAAGTTTAAGTTAACTGCTGACTAAGTGGTTAGTGCTTTTGCATGGACTTTACTAACAAGCTAGCGGTTAGCGGCCTTGCCTAGTTAAGCCTGTGTGAAACTGCGAGAACAAGCGCGGACAAAGACACTGACGGAGCCGAATAGCGTTGCCGAATAGCTGCGATCGTCTGCTGTGTGAGTCTTCTCGTCAACTCCATGAATCTTCTCTTCAACGTCTTCTCTACATCATATCTCCTGCTGCTGTCGCTTTTCATCCTGCACGCATGAGGCTAGATTCCCATTGAGTGTACAGGTTTTTTTTTTTGCTTTGGCCTGCGTGGTGGAGCTGCCATTTTGCTAAAGGCTACGACGCACCCGAGTTACATACAGGCCTGAAACATTTAAACATTTGGTGGGTATTTTAGTTTAAGCTTGGTTATTGCCGGCTATTTTATTTTCTTGGGGCCTTAATGTGTAAATGTGAACTTAAATGCGTTTGTAATTTGAGAAGGATTATATTTCCAAGATACGTTTAATTTTCTAATCTATTTTATATTTTTATAAATAAATCTGTTATATAGTTTTCTATACCACCGTTAAAAGCGACTATTTTGATATTTTAAGTTAATTAAGAAGAAGAGTGTTTTGGTGATTTAAGGGGAAAAAGTGTTTTAAGTTAAGTAGATACGTACACACCAGTTAAATACTGCTAGGTTTAATATAGAAATCCCACTTATTTAATTATTGGATAGAGATTTTAAAGAACACAGGATAGCCATCTCTCACAATAGTTAGAGACCCTAGAGAGGCGCTACACTTGCCAGTACTAACCTGAGTCTCACCTCAGCTGCTGTACCCTTGAGCGAAGCGCTTAACCTGAATTGCTTCAGTAAAATATCCAGTGGATGAATGCAAAAAATTGTAAGTTGCTTTGCATAAAAGCATTTACTAACTAAAATGTATTGCATGCAAACATCAACACACTGAAATGACGTAAGATTTAACATCAGAATTGTACCGTAATGACTAAAACAATGTTTGTTTACTTACGATATATTTGAGGAAAACAGTTGGTAATATTATGCAATACGATATGGCGTAGGTACAATCAGTGAAGTTCTCCAACGCTAACCCACTGTTTGTACTGAATGCGTACATTTGTGGGAGCGTGGATGACGCCTATTTGAGTTAGTGTGTGTGTACCAGGCAGAGAAGCATAATGCTTCTAGTGGCTGTGAGGGCGTGCCCATGTGTCTGCAGCAGCAGCAGACTGCATGTAGTTTCAGGCCTTCCCCTTTCCCCCGCGTTAAAGGAAACTGTGCCGGTGACAAAGGCCTCTACCCAGTGATGTCAGGCACCATTAAGGACATGCCTCCCGTCTGCTCTTCTTCAGCACTCTGGTCCAATTTTAAGTTCAGGCGAATGGTGATATACCATGGTAACCATTATTGAGATCCACATAAAGTGTGCAATCAGAGTCCCCTGCCTGACTCAATGCAGATACAAATGACATCGTTGTGTACTGAGAGACCTAACAACCTCTGGGACTGTGCTCATAAAACATTGATAACTAAATTAACTTTTATTTGTTTTTATCTGCTAAGGCATGGCACTCCACTGTGTAATGGTTCCCATTATCTTCCAGGAGACCGATTTAACGGGGAGGATACGACGCTTTTAAACCTCGTGCAATATTCATTCATTAAGACGAGTTTGTGTTTTCACTTTTCTTTTTCCCCTCCGCAAAAGATAAAGTTCTGGAAAAAAACAATTGTCGGATAAAGGTATAAATTAGGAAAGTGGATGATCTTAGTGTCTTATTGAACAATCGCTGAGCTGCTAAAAGTCACAAGTAAGGGCTGATGAGTAAACAAACAAATAAATAAGAAGCTGACAGCTTAATGGAAAGGCAACCAAGACAATGAAGTTCAGGACATCACGAGTCAACACATTTAAACCAGGATCTTGGCAAGACAAAGCCACCCGTAACCTTCTGTTAGTGGCATTTGCCCCCAAATTTTTTATTTTATTTTGCCTGACAGTGAGCTGTTAACCTACCCTGTTGGAAAAATCTTTCATTCCAGCGCACAACAACAAACTTTTTAGGGAGTATCAATTAGATAAAAGACATGCAAAGTTTGGCTCCTACTGTATGTAATCAGCTATTCGATATTTTTCCACCAGTGTGTACATGCAGTGTGGCACAGTAGAAAAAGGTATTGGTTGTCTTTTCTAATCCCAACAGGGACACTGCTGTGATGCTTATATGCAAGGTAGCTGTACAAATGGATAAGTTTTTGCAACATTATTACTATGGTTAGCAGGATAGTTAGCTGCAGCAGTGTGCTTTTCGGTAAAGAGGTGGAGGTTAGTGTCATGCTGTTGAGGATAAAGGATTAAAGCAGAATGTTTTGGCCATTGGAGAGTGCACAGTCCATTGTGAGGCAAGAGTATCCCGTTTTTGAGTTTCTGTTCAAAAACTGCTTGTAGTCAACTTATGCTGGCCAGTCCAGTGATGCAAAGAGTCATGGGCTAAAAATCAGTGGGACACTAGGACCAAAAAAACTAAAAAACAGTGCCTGCCTCCAATGGTCCGAGGAAAGGTCATAAAGATCCTGTAATGCTGTAAGCTTATTTGGGTTCAGTTATTTGATTTTGGAAATCAAGGCCAAGCAAGTAACGTGACACATATGGATGTTTTCCACGATGACAAAGCTCCTGTTTGCTGTGCAAACGTCGTAGTTTATCACTGAGACACTCACACAAATGATTTGTGTGAAGATCACTCTTGACTTGACCTTAGGAATTCATGCCCTATCCAAGGAGTCCCATAGCCTCATACCGCAACCCTACCAACGTCAGTAGCCTGGTCCATGTATCTGAGTTTAAGCTGATTTTTATTTACATTTTAATCCATTCCCGTCAGGACCTATAATATATTTTTTATATCCAGCAGTCAAATTGTAACAGTTAGCATTCTGCTTTGGCTAAAAGCTCAACGTCATCCTACGACCAACTCTAACTGCCATTGTACTTCCTTATCGATTCCTTTAGTTTGGGGTTAGGGTTATATCAGGTTCCCAGAGTACATAGAATAAAAAAGACAGAATAATGTAACGCAGTTACAGAAGCACCCACAGTTAAAGCATCTCCTTAACACCTTTTTTTTTGCGTGGAAAACATTTCTGAAGAGGTTAAGCAACAGATGCTAATCCAAAATTAAGTTTACACAAGTCAAGGATGAGAGCAATTTTTTTGTTTTCTTATTTCTGAGAAAGTGTGAAAAAGCATAATTACAGCATAAAAAACAGCATAATTACGCACACATTTAATCATCCGTGTCGATGAAGAGACCACAGAATGTAGGTATTTTATGCCTTATTTTTCTGCTTGCTCCACTTAGCAAGTTCTAGCATATAGACTTCATTCAAGTCTCAATGAACCCCAAACTGCTGCACAGCATTACTAATTCCAAACAATCAACAGATACTCAGCAGACTCAGCTAACATGTTAGATGGGGAAAATCTGTTTGTGATCTGTAAATGGCAAAGTCAAGCATGAAGTTTTATCCGTCTTCTCATTCAGAAGCTCCATTAAATCAATTCCAGCACCGCCTTTAACCTGTGCCTTTTCTCAACTCTCAGGTCTGTCCGGGAAATTTCATTCACTATTAACCACAATCAATCATTGCACGTTTTGACAGCACAGCCCAGATTAAAATGGTGTAGACGCGCCTCGTTTTTCACTCCGTTCACACCAAAATAGTTTCTGTGACAATCGCTTTATGTATTGAATACATATGATCAGCTCCTCTGCTCCTCTCTCCCATTCTTCCGGTCATTTGCTCTCAGGCTGTCTTCTGCAGTACATTAGCGCATAATTAGGACAACAAAACCTGGCAATACGGGCATTCATTATATTGGATATGATAAAATGATCTGTCAGACTGGTGCAATCTCGTCACGTTCTCATCTGTTGCAGATATCCTCTGCAGCAAACCCCTCATCGTTAAAGATGCCAACGAGTGGAAGCATTTTAAATAATTAATAAATCACCAAAAAATATTTCACCAACATATAATTTTAATTGTAAATTAAACACCAGCAACATTTGCTGAGAATTTGCTCCATTTTCATTGGTTCACAAATGGATTGTCGCTTTTCTGTAACTCGGAATTCTGTAGCAGGAGCCCCTTTGCGATTTCTCTACAGAACTGGAGGAAAGTATAGAAAGTTCTGTCTCAGGAGACTTCAGATGTTTCATTTGGGCCTTTCTTGCTTGCAGGGTCATTAAAACTCGCCATCGCTCGCTGTCTGTCTCCAAAATACATTTCCTCTGCAGCAGCACAGTAGAATCCCTGTGTACAAACCCTCATAAATTTCTACCGCAAGTCTGTAGTGCTGCTAAATTGTGAAGTGCATGTTCGTATATTCAGCTAGATTCTCAATAGTGTGTTTGCATGTGTGCATGTGTACATTGGCTTGACATGACTGTGCCATGCCATGCCTTCAAGCTGAAGATTATGGATAACTAGGTTAACGTTCTATACACATGTTTGCTTCTTATACTTCAGGACATTGTCATCTAAGTGACAGATAGCTGGGTGTTGGCGACAGCCTCCAAGCAGATTCCTCGTGGGTGGGGAATGATACTGGCGGTACTGAATAATGATTGGTCAGACACATAATGTCACAGATTGCGTATGTTCTTTATACCCGTGCACAAGTCAAAAGGTTAATACATTAAAATAATTGAACATGTTTAGGTTTTTTATTGTTTTTTTCAGCTTCACGTAGTGGAGGTTCGAAGGTGCCACTTTTTCAGCAAGGACAACTTCGACCGCAGCAAAGGCTGTCCACCATTGGAGCCAAGAGCCATTGCTTGAGCCTGAGCTTGAATGCAGAATGATCAAAGCTTTTATGAAATCTGTGGGGCTCGCCTTTGATCAGCTTGGTGGAGAATCAGGACCTGACTCTAACCCTAACCCCCACTCATTTTGCAGTGACAGTGATCCAGAGTTTCCTCAAGGGGCGATGATATTTTGGGCTTGGTGAGGCAGCAGTCAGAGGGCTTATCTCCATTTCTCCACAGAATTTACAACAAAACCCTCCCATATCCTGGCTTTTCGTGTTCCTAGCGAAGTTTACATTCCTAGCGAATACACCTACCTATGACATCCATGCCACAGCCATAATCACTGCTGCAGCTTAAGCAACAACAGCGAGATACTGTTCTATACAGTAAAACTGTGAAATGTCAGAGTAGGTACATAACTAACTAACCAGCAGAGTGTTGACTACAGCAATACTGGCCAAGGGGAAAAGAATATCTATGTCTTTACTCACGGATGCAAAAGACCTTCTCACCCCTCCAAGTTCGCAACATCCACATCTCGTGCTTGCGAATTGCCAAGCAAATTGCATGCTAATGGGAGGAACTAATTTAGCACATCCTAAAATGTAGTTTTGTCTGCAATTGTCGACAATTTTGCATTAAAGAACCATAAAAGGCACAGCTCAAGAGGATAGCGGAAACAAACATCGTAAGACTGTTGCTAGCACACTAAAAAACTAAACGGGCGGAGAAGGAACGTGTGGAGGTAAGTGGAATGTAAGGATATGTTATATACAGAAACATAAGTAGCTCAGATGAGGAAATTTGCAAAATGTGTGCCGAATTGAGTGTTAACACTCATTGTTGTCACCGGTTTGGGTATAAAATGTAAATTAATGGGATTTTGCTTCTTATTCTTCTTTTTTTTAAAGGAGAAATGGAATTAATCAATATTTATTAGTATGTTTATATTATTAAATAATAAAAAATTATTGAACCTGGATTTATCATATTGTGTTGTTTTGGTTAATATATGCAGAATTTAGCAGAATGTTAAAATTCTGTGCACAGAATTTCCAGAAAATGTGTGCTGGATTATACATTTTTTAGCACAGAAATCCCACAGGCGTAGAGTGATCTTTCTGCCTCCCTCGTCTCACAGGTTAGAGCACCACAGCCGTCTGCAGCTGAAGTGGTCTGAGACCGTGTTCTGCCACTGTTTGGTTGTGTTGCTCCCCAGCCACAGGGGCTGGGTTATTCCCTGGCTAAGCCATCTCAACCTCCAACCTGGCGACAGTAGCAGTGCCACTCACTCCACACCTTATCTGGGCCCAGTTCATTTCTTTTATTATTCTTGTATGCTTAATCAGTGCTTTTAAGTCATTAAGCACTGACTTAAAAGCACAGCGCCATGAAAGGATTTGGGGAGGTACATTAGTATTTGTATTCTATTAATACTGATTTTGTACACGACTTGGGCTGTTTATGCAATCAATATTGTGCAATAATATAGATGATTTCAGAGAATTGCTAATATTAACAGAATTCTTCACGGTATGCAAATAATGACTAATTACACCATGTTTATTACTCTGCGTTCTTCTTCAGGGGAGTTTTAGTGATCTTGTATGTGGCACAAACCTCAACCAATTCGCCCACGTTCACTGTCGCAGGAGCGCACGACATCAACACAGACCATAGAGATAAACCCTTGATTAGCAGAGTAGCATATAATTTACCTTGGTGGATAGCAATTCCACCTATCAATAGCAATGTAAAAAAGAACATTTACACTGCTTTAGCTTCTAATGCGCTCATTACCAACAATCCAATATGTAATTGCTCCAATAATGAACCTTCCCACTGAGAAAAATGATCATGAATAAAATGACTCAGAAAGAATGGAGTAACACGGAATGAAGTATAAAAGAGCATCATGCTGTTACCACACATGGTCTGCTTTAACAACTTTCAAAAAACATTCAACAATATATCACATGGACCATAAACAGATGCTAAGCGGTCACACCAAATGTCATAAAATTTTCATTTGACTCACAATATGTTAATAACCACCTGTGACAAGAAAAACGGCCTCACAGATCCTACTTACTGGATAAGCTTGGATCGGACTGGACCAGCTCACTCTAATGGACTGAAAAAGTGACCAACCGTATTTCTACTATCAGCTTTTCCTAAATACTGTTTAGGTTTCATAATGATGAAGAAGTTTTTAAATTCCTGGTTCTAAGTGCATTCCATGTATTTTCTAACTTATTGAAATGACAGTAAATTGACACACTCTCCTTCTTAAAGATCCAGCAGCTATTGGCCAAGGCAGGAAACATCAGAAGACAACCAGATAGTAAAGTCACACATCTTTGGGTTGCTGCCAGGAACAACTAGTCTCCAAATTTCAATCTTAGGGCCCTCTAAATAAAAACAGGAGCTGTTGATATATTTGTAGAACGCCATAAGGATGGATCTCCAGGCTCAGATAGTTGTGTCCCATCCAGGTCTGTCCTCACCTAATCCACCAGTCTCAGTCCTGGAAATTAGCTGAGCAAAGGCTCTAAAGAAACCAGTGTAAACTCATTGGAATTTATTTACAGGTAATTTTGAGAAGTTCACAGCTTCAGTACCTTAATGAGCTTGTTTAATGGTCTTTGTTTTTTTCAATTCAGTTGTCATCTACCCTCTCACACTCTCCCCAATGTCAAACAGTAGATCTGTCAGGAACTGGTCTTCCTGTGACATTGCACTAACCCATGCTATCCCATCAAAGATGTGAACCCTGCTCCTATTACACGTAATCGCACCCTTCTGCTTGCACCCTTAACCTGTTCAAGCCCAAACATGCTAACCATTACAACGGACATAGATTCAGACACAAGCTTACACAAGACACAACAAAAAGCAAGGAGTACCACCAAAAGAACAGCTTGCTAAACAACTTCAAGCCATGTCACTCAACACCATTTGCTGAATGAACACGTCATATTCAGTTCAGTGTGACACTATGGGCCCTGAATGAGCATATCTCAGAGTCCTGGATTTTGTCTGCCTGTTGAGCTTGTGTGTTTGAATGTTTGTGAGGGTGTATGCTTAATTGTTTGTGTGGGTGTGCGTACTCACACAAGTACCTACGGATAATTAACCCACAACGCTGTTGAAAAGCAATGCTTCAACGAGCCTCTCCAGATAAGGAGATCATCTGGTGTCAAAAAAGCTTGGCCTGGACAGTGTGAGATGGTAAATGCCATCGCGCGGCTGTCTAATCTCCCGTGACTGTAGGTCAAAAGATATCAAGATTAGCATGACTAACCAGTAACAACAGCACCCGAGGCAATTTCAGGGGCTCCGGCACACTGTAAATGTCATGGGCGAATGAACCGTGCAAACCATTGCTAATGAGAGCTGTCTCTTTCCCCCTCTACTTCTCCAGCCTTTTTCAGATTTTAAAACCTTCCCAGGTATTTTTAATATATAATAATGTCATTACCATTGAGCTTATTCTCACAGCTCTTGCCATCTTCTGTTTCCGTTGTTAGAAGCTATGTCCATTACCTGATTGCTAGATTTATCTGACACACTGACAGGAATTTATGGATCATGCCCAAGCCAGCCCTGATGGACAGGTGAAAAGAGGGAACATATCCACAACCAGAACCTCATCTAGAGAACTTTTTTTTTAAATTGAATCGCTTGTCCTAGAGCTGCCTGTGGGCATATCTCCCGATTGCATACCACAATTGAAACAAAATCATTCATTTTATTGAAAATATGAATTTCTGGAAATTAGGTTTCAAAATAAGATATGAATGCTTGAGAAAGAATGGAGAGCAGTCTGTTTGTATGGTCGATGAGAGAGGAAGGTCTAACATGAGAGGGAAATGAACAGTGGGGAAGGACAGAAACTAGGAGAGGGTAGGCAGATGCAGACCTGTGAATTTGTCCTTTAAATCTATAAATCATAGAACAGGCTTACTGTGGACATTTAAAGTTCATCAAGAAGACCACAAAACAATCAAAGCAGAGACACTGGAGGATATGGTCCTGTTGTGGTCAGAGGCACACACACACACTCAGCCCGGCGACGCAACTGGGCTTTCAAAGGATTCAGGAGGACGTCACTGGCGACATCTGGCCCCTAATGAGACATCTGCCCTCTAATGAGACATCAGTCCTCCAACGAGGCATCTGGTCTCTGATGGGCCTAGAGAAGCCATCTCACTACCACAGCATCACCCGGCTTACGAGTGCTTGATTAACAGCCAGTGTTAGATGGTTCCTGAGAGTGTTTTATGTCCAATTCTTTCTTAGTATAGAAATTGAAAATGTAAACAAAACCTGAAACTTTATCCAGGTTTCACAATAAATTTTGAGGTTGTGATGATATTTACCACCGGAGCAATCGTTAAATGCAGCTTGTCCCAACCAGGTGCTTTTTAGGGAAGCTGTTTTGCTATAACTGATTATGTCAGCTACATGTCAAGGACTGGGTGAGCAAGAGAAAATCACAAGGACAGAGAAGTGCCCTCTGTTGGTCAGACGATGACCTTGAAAGAGGAGCATTCGTAAAATATTCACAACCACTTTCAGTGAACTATGTATAAGTATCACACAGGTTCACTTAAAAAGTGGCTTTATTAAAAACAGATCCTCAGTTACTTTCTTTGTTGTTTTTTTGACAGCAATTTTCAGTTATAAAACTGAAAAGCTGTGTGAATAGAGAGTCCATTCTTTGTGATGCAGGAATGTAAATCCATCCACAAAGATAACACCAGGACACTACAATCGCTTCTATTTGCATCCGTTAACTAATCTAAGGACACAAAATTAATGGCATACGCGGAATAATTTGAAACTTCCAAAATCTCAGGAAAGGAACATTTGGTGAATATGCATCACACAGCTTACCACACTCAAACAAACTATTAATGAGTTAAATGTAGATATTCTCTATCATTGCATTTAACCCAAGAACACAGGTTAAAACTTTATGGCAGCCAGCACGATCCTGGCTGGAATGGAAATCAGTACCTCCACACTGTGTTTTCTGAAGGTACTCCCCCATATGGGAACGCTGCAGGTGTCGCGTGGCCACCACTCAATGCTAATGGCTCGATAACGTGGGAATACATTGTATTTTTTCATTTGTATCAATTATTATTCTAGCAGTGCTGCCACTTCTGTCTTCTCCTGTAATAAAAACCAAGCTGTATGGATTCATTCTTGCAGTTGTCGTGAACCATGGGCGGTACTTGACAAATAGCCACTCCTGCTGCTGCTACAACTACATTCGCTATGACTTCTAATGAAACAGTTTATTTGCATTTCTCATGCCCAAGACATGTAAATATAAATAAATATAAAAATAATGCCATGTTGTTATGACATTCATTCAATTATTTATTTGATTGGCAGTCCTTGTCATCCAGAGCAAAACGATTTTCTGTTTAAACACTCAAACGGCTGGCTATAGTAATTGACCGATTCAGATTCAAGCACAGTGCTCCAGGAGATAATAACAGGACTCAAACCTGCAACCAGATAAGGTCGTTTCCCTAAGCACTGCACCACCTGCTGCCCCAGCCTTATACAGTGAGCTAGCAAATTCTGTGCAGAACAACAGGAACATTAAATACATTCAAGAAAATTATGGCATCCCATGTCATACCAATGCGTGAATCATATCTATCATGATGTTAATCTCTCTCAGACACATACTCACTCCCTATTTACCAGTGCCTTTCCCACGACTGAGCAATCTCCCTCTTTCCCACCAGATCTATGGCGAAGCTTCCAAACACATATCAATCAACACTCCAAAAAGAACAAACGATTGGAGGAAGCAGGCAATGTTAATGGGTAGGAGATGTGTGGCCTCCCTGCGGATGCCAACTCGCCAGTCTGACAAGCCGTTGTGACAGATGTGATCATGTATTAGTGAATCCTCGACACAATGGACCATACCTGCTCCACACAGTGCTGATAACATTAGGAGCAAAATTGCAAAAAGACAGCAAAAACTCTTTGAAAAGAGTGATCATTCATCGGCAGGAAGGGCCCTGGATACCCTTGCATTATTGATGGATTTGAGAGAACAAGAGGCTGGGGGAGGAGAGGTATTGTGAGGGACCACAGATTCTGAGTCACACGGCTTTGGCAACACACAGAGAGAGTTGGCGATGTGACATCAGAGTCTCGCTGCTTTTGGAAACAGGGGGATATGTGGTATCTGACTAACAATGGCATCAGCCAGTCTGCTGTGTAGAGTTAATGAAGTCAAACGAGCTTCTTCTCAGCAGCAGGAGCTCAGTCTACCCTGACGGCGGTGCCTCAAAAATTAGCTCAACGTAACAAACTATGACAACAACAAGAAGAACAACAAAAATCAGTGCTAATGAAAGGCTTGACAGGCAAATTAATCACCCTTAGTACAACACAACGTGGGTTGGAGCAATCAATAAATGCCACTGTCAACATGGGGTACGTGTTTGCTATAGAGCATGTGCATATGGCCTCCAAGAAAACTTGATTTGAAAAACTGAGGTGTGAATTTAATTCTATTCTTGAAAGCCAAGGTTAACATATTGTACTTCCAGGCTGGAAGATGGGATAGCGTAAATTCCAGACAGATTTGCACGCAATAGCGTGATTTAGTTGTAGCTGTGTGATAAAATGTGTAGGATTTGATCAATGTTTTGTCCAGGAGAATGTCAGGGCAGGTGTGTTTGTTATTAACACCTGGGTGGGACATTCCAGCGTATTCAGTATTCCAGGGGACCAGAGATTTAAAATTTACTGGCACCATTGGAGATTCGCTGAGCATCTGCATAATTCTGAGAAGGCTGTTGTGTGACACAGGTAACAACCAGTGACCATTAATGGGCTGTGCACGTCCTGGTATCAAAGTCACAGGGGCTGGTGGTTTCAAGTGAATTTCACTGATGGGCCGCTGGTCAGTTGTGGCTCATGTGGGGGCCAACAACAAAGCCAACAACACTTTGCTAATCTACATCAAGATATCCGTTTGTGGTTGGAGATGGCATTTCTCAATAGTGTGAACTGTGATTGACCTTTTTCACATTATATTTGTATTATTAAAGAAGCAAAATTATGTTTTTCATGATTATATTGTTAGATATATTCTAATCCTTTCTAATCAGGATTATGCAGTGATTGGAGAAATTAATCAGTCATGGGAGATAACAGGTCATTTTTGGGATAACCATGTTAGGCCCACTATAGTACCAAATTCACATCACAGTGACTACATTTTCCTTCAGACTAATCACATAAATCCTAATTAACTTTATTTGGCATTATACATGACTGATTTAGTCTGGATTTTATTAAGAAATGAGGGCATGCCTATCTTGAGCATCCGTGGGTAGGGATTCCTTCTCATTCATCTGGATCCAAAGCCTGTCTTTATCCTCCATCTGTCTCATCTACACTAGTACATCAACCTGTCAATATTAATAGCCAACTGAAGAGAGCAAAGATGGTCTTTTCATTCTGCTCAATGAAAGTGACCACGAAACCCATCTCCTCCTCAGGTATGAGATGAAGGAGGCTACATAAATGGGGTCTGTGTTCTGGACACGGTCCCAAAACCATCGACCACCCACTTTTCTCTAATCCCCATCTTGTCTCTGTAACAGCTTTCAAGTAAAAAACATTAGTTATCAACATTAGCATGTATTTTTAAGGTTTGTTTGAGCTGTTCAGTAAGGGTAATTTTAAGGCCATTTAGCACTTCGCCTCACCTAGCTAGCATGGATTTTGTGAAATATTGAATATATTGAATACGTTTTTAATTCGTAATACCCTGTTTTCTTATACTTGGAACTGCAGTTACCAAAATAGCTTATGAAGACACTGCCTTTATTTGTCTTCTCTAGGTATGTCACAAGCTTATTGGATTTATTTTGTTGTAAATGTATTCTGTCAGCGAGTTATTGGCCAGCCAGCTCTTAATCAGTTTGCTGTGTAAACCTGAAAATGTGGATTGATGGTGTTGTTTTGTTTGTACATAATAATAATAATAATAATAATAATAATAATAA
>JAOVYW010034300.1:4524-28370 GCA_025775045.1 Hiodon tergisus
TGTTGTGTTTTATTGTATTTCCAGGTGTAACCCTGTCTCAAGGACAGGGCTTTAAGGTTGACTTTAGTCTTTAGCCTGGCATCCTATGCCTCTGGAAATGACTCTGGCTGACAGTCACAGAAATGAGCGATAATTACACACATTAGACTCATAACAATTAAACATAAAAGCTGTACGGCATTATAAGGTTTTTTAACTTCTGTCCCTGTGGCAAGAATTTGCAGTCTATTCATAAAGATTACACTCCAGAACTCAGTTTACTGTCTGAACCGCTTAAGTCTTTAATGGCTGCATCCAATATCTTCACACTTAAGCGCTTACAAATAATTATAAAATATATATTAATGAGTTGTAACAACTGGTATAGTTACCAAAAAAGTGGGGGGAAAAAAGATTCATTTGACCATTAGTCAGATATCAGTAGAGGATATCCTGTGTAACATCCCCTTTTATCTGTGTTGATAATGTACTGTAATTGTGTTGCTTTTTCAGAAAGCAAATAACATTTTGGCGGCTCTTGCTTTTTGTTAATTTTATTTGCAAATAATTTCCGGACCCTAATAGGTTTTCAATAAAAACCCAATTATGTTCCATTATTTTGGATGTCATGGGTGGGAGAAAGGGAGCACGGAAAAGCAGCCTGCTCAGCTTCCTGGCTGACTCGCAGTTGGAAGAGGATCTGGGTAAACTGTTGGCGCTGTTAAACAGACAGCAATAGCACTGCAGCAGAATAGAACGGCTGCATTACACCCAACTTCAGTGAGACTGCCCCGAAGGAGGATCAAAAGATTTAAGTGGGCCGGTGGCCTGGAAGGACTCTGATTCTCTAGGCATTGCATAGTGTGGGCTAAGGGAGAGATGGTAAGGGTTCTCACTGTAACCGAGAAAACACTAGAAATGCTTCATGATGTCGTCCAAGATGTTATTTATATTGGTCAGTAGATGCGATCTTCTCAGGTTTTCGCAAAAGCTTGCTTGCATATTCCGCATCATTTATGATATATATGATATATGATATATGATATATATATAATTAAATATATGTCATACATTTTTGATTTTATGTTTTATTTCATTTTTTTCCAAAATCTTGGTCCAACATTGATTGTGTCCTGACTCTGTGGATGGAGGTGGAGTAGTGATCACATACCAGAAGTCAGAACCAATGATCTTCCAGGTTTAACTAATCTCGGGATAATCCATGGTGTGGCATGTTGTTTATTTTCACCATTTTGTCCCTTCAAGACCATCAGCATGTCTGCACACAGGTGAAAGTTCTGTAGGGCCACGTAAACACATTTCAGGGATAGATGCAGGTCACTAAGTAGAGTTTGTTAAAAAATAAATAATAAAATGTGATCAACAGATCAACAGATTATATTTACTAGTTTCTAATGTCTATTTTACTATTGCCAAAACTTAAAAAATCATTTCTGTTTAGTTTCCAAGAGATAATGAGAGATAGGCCATGGTGATTTTTCTTTCTAATTACTAACAGAATTAAAGAGGAATTTAAAATAGTCCATTTTCAGTTAGATCCCAGAGATATCTTGACCTGGCAGTGGAGAGAATGTGCTTATATTATTTATGAAAACAGCTTTTCTGGGGAATGAGAAAGGCTTGTAAATTTGTGGGTTGCCATTTGCATTGCAGTTTCCAAGAAGCTTGCTTTGGCATCCATAAAATTGCTATGCCAGCCAGGTATTCATATGGCAAGTTTTAAGATTTTTTATTTCACTTTAATACAAGATCATTTTGTTGAGTGAGCAGCAAACTGCTTTTCTTGTAATAAAAATTAAATTTAAAAAAAACGTAATAATCCGATAAATAATGACGATAAAGCAATAGGTTTTTTTAGGAGAAAAGCCAAGAAACTCCTAAATAACAAAGTTTTGTTTTAACAAGGCTATCTATTTTGGATCTACTGTTATTACTGTAAATTATTTTACTGATTGACAGTGTTTCTGTCTGGTTGATGTACAATCGTGGTTAAGCACTGCAAAACGAGATAATTTTTACCCTGACATGATACATAAGCTGTCTGTCCTGTGATACAGTTTTTGACCACACTTGGTTGTACATATCCATAACAAAAAAAAAAAAAACATATGCTAGCTTTGGAGCTAGCTCAGAAAACCCTAAAAAGTATAACATAAATAAATGGTTATTGTCTATCCTAAAAAAACTGTTGAAACCTACTCTATACTGCAACCTTTAGAGATTAATCGGTATTTTAGAATGTAGCGAAAATGCATTTAGAGTGCATTAATTATATTCTGAAATGCAGATCTGGCAATTAAAGTAATTTAGTCCAAATATTATGTTTTGTTTTTTATCATGATTTTTAAAAAATTTCCCCTACAGTCTTGTATTATTTTTTAAATTTTTTTGATATATTCAGTGTTTTTTCATTTTAAAAATTATGCAGGGGTCAAATTAGTCCAGTAAGGACAGACCAACCAAATTAAGATCAGAAATCATTATGTGAATGTCATGCTGAGCCTTTCAGCACAGATATTACAATGAAAGGGTCAGCATGTGAATTCATGCCTTTTTTTAATATTCAACAATAACGAACAGACATTACATACACTACATAAAGATGGTGGGCGGGTAGGTTAATTATATATGTCCCAATGGCACCACCAACCTGCAAATTTCCTGCAAATCTGACAGGAGTAAATCCGCGTGACTCCATCCCTTCTAAACCCAGTCAGCGATCTACCAATTGTGTGCCACTGCTTGGGGCTCTAAGTGGGCAAATCCAGATTTGATTAAAAGAAGTATGGACAGCGCTAAGGCTGGGACCAAATTGAAACTTTGGCAACTCGCTAATCACTCTTTACATAATGATATTTATTAGGCTTAAGCATCTTGACATTTAACCTGCCTCAGTGTGTAGGTGTATGAAAGTGCAGAGCATATATAAATATAATGAAGGGCAGGTGAAGATAATTAACTGACAACTGTCTATTTTCATATGCACCTTCAGGATGTTACATAACCACTTTATTTTAAAATGTTGGTTTCTTTAATGATCCAGATTTTAACTTGCAAATCTAAGTCACTAAGTCTCACTATTTTTCAATCTGACATTTGGGGAATAAAAATAAGTTGGTGCCTGGCAGGTGATGTATTTAAGCGATAGGTAGAAAACAAAATATGTTATATTATATAGGCAAAACCTAAAGAATCATGGTAAAGTTTAGACTTCAATTTTTATGTTGCCCGAGAAACGAGTCATCCTTGGCCTTCCCCTAATCGCTAAGGCCGGCCTGTATATGTATATATGTTTAAAAAATTATAACATTGATAAATTAAGCATTGGAAATCCTATTGGTCAGATTGAGTTCCTGCAGCGCTGTTATGAGATACTAACACAAGGCTGCCTAATCACTGGATGATATCAATACACATTTGTTCACCATATTCTTGTACAAATTAGATTTATTTAAGATTTTGTGGCAATCCAACATGATTCCTGCTTGCTAGCCAGTAATTGCAATAGTGGCAACAGATGTTTGAGCTTATACAGTAAATAGTATGGTTTAATACATTTTGATAACATAATAGATTGAATTCCAAAAATTCCAGTCAAATGAATCCCCCCCCCCCCCCAATTTTTTGGTAACTATACCAGTTGTTACAACTCATGGCATAATGATGTTAGATATATCCTTGCTAGCTAAGGAATACTGAACCACAATTAAAGTATATTTTATCTTACGCCACGGGCCACCATTGGTACTCTGACACAGGTCGTATAATAGGTGAACACACCCCCATACTCATCTCAAACGAACAGAAACGCGGCTCAGCACAGGAAACAATCTTCACCTAAATGTTTTAATATTGTTTCCTTTTTAGGTTCAGTGATGAGCCCAGAGGAAAACTAGAGGTATGACTATTCTTAATTATACAACTTTAGGTAGTGCGTTTCATATCTAAACTTATGTTTTTTATACATTTAAAGCCGGGTACATATAAAAACCGGCTAATCGAAAAATTACATATAAAACACAATTAAATACCATTACGTAAAGTCCGACCATCTGTATCCAACCATCGTCCCCAAAAAAGATTCCAAATGAGAGGAAGGTAAGATTTGTTTTTCTTTATTGCAAGCATTTCTTTAAGCACATGTTAAGTACATTTAATGCCACAACTCATATTCACAAATAAAATGGTAAAAAAGTGTTATTCTAACCACTGTGAATAAATCCACCCATCAAGGAAAGTGGAAACACACTGCACTCTCAGGTAATTTTATTTCAGGGCAGCTAGGCACACGCTGCCATATAAAATAGAGCCAAATCAACTGGACCAGTTTCAGTACTTAAAATATATTCAGTTTACCTTACTACCAGACCACCCACAACTCTCACGCGTAATAGTTTCAGTCCCAGGAAAATGGGGCAAACAATGGACACAGGACTCCAAAACAGACAAATTAACTGAAAATAAATTAAAGTAATAGTTTCACCTTGCCCTTATGAGTACCAGCTGGCATAGGAAACAAAAAATAAATGGAAGAGTAGCAAAAAAAATCAGCTCAAACATCACAACAGGATGCCTGGGGCAGGAGAGTGCTGAGGAGCCCAGGAGAGCCCCACATTTCAACCAGTAGCTCAGCTGTTATTCCCTCTTCCACCAGGTCATCTCCAGGACTGGTCAGCTGTGACAACCATCCTCACCATCACAGGAGGTTCTAAAGAGATAAGGGTAGCAAGCTATGCATTGAAAATAAGCCTCTCTTGACGGGATCACGCCTCTGAGGGTTTGTATTGTGCTGTTGATGGCTTCTCTGTCTGCTGGAGCATCTCAGCATCTCTAAATTCCAAAACTGACTTAAATAACTGTGAGGCGGGCAGAAAAAAAAAAATATAATGATGCATAAAGAAAGACAAAATAACCCCGCAGATGCTACACTGGTTAGCACCTGTTCCATCACCTAACCTGTCCATCCAAGCATGCCACGTTGGCTTCCTTTTATGCCTGGTTAAGGGTGTAACAAACCACAGGCTTGTTGAATTATGGAAGCACTGCGCTTCCTATCAAAACAAAAGCTCCAAAACAAAACAAAAGTCGCTGTTCTCTCTCGACCAGCTCATGAAACGACACAAACTGGAAAAAGGTTTTAATTAATTGCAAATGCCTGCACAGAGGTCTAAAAAACTCAAAAACACATTTAAAATGTCTCAAATGTAGATATGCAGTCTTAAATCCATAAAATGATTTAAGGTAGGTGATAATGCAGTGGTATCAATTCCTATCCTCGTGATGTGTAGGGTGTGTTGGCTTTTACCATCCCGCATAGTTTATAGAATGGGAAGTGCATTGCTTTCACCTGATGCTTCTACATGTTACTCTATTGTTAATTGGGATTTTCTGTAAAGAACCAGCGAGTCTGTGGTTTGACAAGTCTGTTCTACTGGGCAATAACCTGACAACCAACTGAAGTGGCTGTTGGAAACCAGAAAATGCCAATATAGTCAGAAAGGTGCAGACTAACACTCTCCCCATTATTATCAACAATGTACGCCAAGTGTGTTGACAATGATATTAGGACACACTGCATGCCAGGGGTAGTAAACTTTGGTTATGATGGTGGCAGTGGCTGCTGATTCTGTGGCCTTAAGCTGGAATCTGCTGCAATATGAAAAATGCGTTCTATTATTGACAAAACAGAAAAAAAAAGAAGAAAAAAAACGTTATTAATGGTTAAGATGTGTGTTTTCGGAATTATAAAATGCACTGTTAAAGTGCAGCACCTGTTTACCTGCTCGTTTGGAAAAAAATATATAAATCCACAACCAAAACAAAGACTGCAAGTCCTGATTGCGTTATTTAGCCTTATATAGCGTACAACAACATTTAAGGGGAATTTATTTAAAAAAAAGTAACCATGCTTCAGTCCCAACACACGCAACACATCAGGATAACAATAAAGAAAATAAAGTAGGCTGTGAGGTGTTCCTGTCACTGGTGTAAAGAAGAAAGTGTCAGCATTGACATTAAGTCAATTACAAATTCCTGAATAAAGTACTAAGAGACATTTCCATAGCGTAGTGTAGCTATGTAAGCTACTAGTTAAACCTTACTTTTTGTTTAATGTACAGTTACTGGGACTGCTTTCTCTGAGGTGGATACATAATTTCTTTTAAAACAAAATTGTTTATTCATTAAATCAGAAGATGCATAATTGTGTAGGATATCCTTTAGTTTCATAAAATGTCAGGTGATGTTTCACACAAACTGGGTGACGCATGAAGGAAATTAAAAAAACAAAATAAAAATGAATTTGTTGGTATTTAAAAAATAGACAATGCCCTATGTGTTGCTATAGGAACAAGAGGGCAATTAAGAAGCCTATTTGTGAATTTGGTATTCCATTACTGTATTTTCTTAGTCAGCCAGAACATTGCATGGGGATTAAATACAATAACAGAATAATAAATTAAAGTTGAGCTTTTCAGAAATAATTTATTCTTTTATTTGTTGAGTAGCTAAAAACCAACGACAACCTTCAAGTGGAGACACAATTATACCTATGCTTTTTAATTCTTAATTTATGTCGCAATGTATTTCCTAGAAACCATTGTCCAGTGTGCATGAGAATAGCATAATAGAGAACCAATTACAAAACACACTTAAAAAAATAGAAATGACTAAAATTATCTACATAAAGTAAGATTATAATTGGCTATTACTTTAAAGCTAATACTGAATTGCAATTGCAATCCAGGACAGTTACAGATACATTAAAATAAAATATAAAATCATGGCAGGTTGAGGGAAGAGTTGTGGAAAATCATACGCTTATCCAGCACTTATCACAGACCAATCATGATCCAAATGGCACTGTCATCTGTACCGATGTTACATAGCATGAATTCAGTTGATCGCTTCAAATATTAGACCTTTACACATTATAAAGGTTACAAAGAATTCCTTAGTTCCACGTAGCAAAATCTTGAAGTTGGCCTTGAACAAAAATGTAAACTTTTTTGAAGCTGTGTTTATTACAATACTTTTTTTACAACTGGAAACCCATAGCACTGTACAGATATTTTCCAGAGAAAAGCTGATAACAGGGCCCATCCAAATAGGCTGTTGCCTGCATGGCTTATAATCATCTCCTATGCAACATGCAAAATGAATCAGTGATCAGAGCATCAAATTAGGTCTTTTATTAACCATTTTTATGTAAAGAAAATAACACGATAATGTGCACAGATTAAGTTAAACAAATTAAATTAAATTAATCTTTCAGCATTTTTTCCTTGAAAGTAGCATGGTGTTTTAAGCTCACATTACACTTAAAAAAAGAATGCAGAAATCTGTGGACTTTTTCAATGGCTTAAGTGAAACAACACCAAAAGCTTTTCTGCAAACTCAAAAACATAGACGTGTAGCTTTATGAAGATCATCTTTTATGGTACTTATTATGTTAGTAACATTTTTTAAGGTATGCTCGTAAGGAGTATGTATATACATCTATATGTTTAATTATTACGGTTCTTTTCTGCTGGCTTCTAATAATGTTTACAAGCAGAATGTGGTTTATGCTGCAATTATAATAACAGCTGCATCAACCATAATGCCACCAACAACACATTTCTTATTCAAAGACCATATTATTGTAAGAGGCTATATATGAATGCCCTTTAACTACCTTGTTAAAAGTACCCTACTGTTGCAGCCTTCATAGGACGTTTCTGTCTCTTTCGCTTATCGGCTGTATGTCCTCTGTGGCTGATGGTTTCATACTCTCCCCCAGAATGTGTTTGATGTACTCTTCTCCCGTAGCAAGTTCTCGAAACACTGTGCTCAGCTTCAAATCTTCTCCCATAAGTTCCCGCCTCTCCGGGTCCCCATCAATAACCTTGTTTGTTCCAGCATTTTTTCTAAGGCCCTCGAGCGGACGGCATTCTAGCCCTTTTACTCACACTCTCCATGGCCCTCAGCCCACAAATCTCCTTTATCCTTTACAAGATATGATGCTTTCCAAACTAAGGGTGCCCGGGCCATTTAGTCAATCTCGCGTTGTAGTTGTCATCAGTTTGTTCTCCGTGCTCTGTTCCGTCCCAGTGATCCTCTCCGGCCCGAGTTTCCATTTCCATTCGTTTCAGTCGTTCTCTTTGGCTTCTAACCTCACACACCACTCGGCCGATGCTAATGATGCTGCTCTTATGAAATGTCAAAGGAGTCCAAATCCAAAACCAATCCATAGTCCCTTGCTGCTGGTCCCAGGTATGACATTCTGTTCATCATATCGCTCTGTTAGCATCTTTTTATATTCCCACTCTGGCCTTAACCCCAGCTGTCAACTTTGTCCACGGCCCACGTAGGCAACACCAACCACTAGCCGGACATGCATACCCCCCCCCCCCCCCCACCAACCTCATCACAACCATCCGCCACATGCTATTTTTGCTCTGTCTGTGGGCACTGCTCACAATGGTCTTGTATTTGTTTTATACCAACGACTCAAGAACAGTTTGATTTGGAATTGCCAAAAACCTGCCTTTAATGTAGACGCAAGCAATCTGAGGTCAAAATGAATGAAAGAAGCTCTGGGGAGAACACATTCTGGTTGAATTTGCAGCCTGGTTAACGCTGAAGTACCTGGCAGACCACTAGTCTGATCCCCGGAGCCAGAATTGTGTCAGCCAGAAGGGTGAGGTAAGCTTTGTTAGGATATATTTCACCCCTATTCATTCGTCAAGCTGTTTAATTCTGCCATATTTTCCGGATGAATAAAAAAATTTTTTTATGTAAAATGTTACTCATTTTGCTCCTGTATTTTTATCTATGTTCTCATTTGTCTTAATAGAATGTTGTGTAAAACAAAGGGCTGCACATTATTGTATGAAATAAACAAAGCCAAATAAAGGTTTATTATCATTGTTTTTACTGACTTTGTCAGAACAATGTGTTTTGAAGTGCTAAAAACGTCTAATAGTGCTGGGCAACCTTCGGATTGGCCTTTCCCAATATTTACAGACAGAAATTATGTCCAATATGTTTGTTCTGTATACTGTTGCACAGATGATTGCGATGTTTACATATCATGTTGATCACGTAACCTGGCCTTTCCTCTATAATTCTTATGGAGATTTATAGAAAGTTGGCTTTTTTTTTTTAAGTACAAGGATTGAAGTGTTGCCTGCGAATTTCATTGCTATACAAGTAAATCAACCGAAACAGAAAAGAAGCTGACACTGTACTATAAATTTGACGTTTTTTCTATATCGGGTTGGTCACTGCTGTCTGCCTTAAAAGACACAAAAGGAAGGAGTTCCACTTTGGAAAGAAACCCTGTGTTGTCTTCAACAAAGAAATGTACAATTGCACAGCAATTAATTCACCAAGAATGGTACATAAAGGTGGTGGAGGTCATTTATGTAGGCGTTTTTAATTTGAAGGAGTCTACAAAATTATGTGCTGTGCTGAACTAAATGCTGGGTTTGTTACTGTTAGGGAGGGGCAAAATAGAAAAAAAAAACAATAAAAACATTGGGAACTGGTGAGAGCGTATTGCCTATTTATTGGGAAAATCAATGCAAATATATGAAACAAAGAAAGAATCCCAGCTCTCCAGCTTTGGAATCTCTCTTAATGCTATCCCCGCCCCTCTCTATGCACTCAGCCAGCAGAGCGGTTTACTGGTCCACAATCCAACGTCAGTGCATGCATCAGGTCCTTTCGGCTGGCCAAAGCAAACTCAGAAGCTCTGACGATTCCCCACATGTTTTAACGCTTACACAAACACAAGTTTCTCCTTCAATATCCCGCTGTGTTTGTGTGAAGGAGGGGCTTTTTTAAGGGTGGCTCCACCAGGGTGGTTGAAGGCAGGTAAGGTAATTAAAAACTCATTAACAATAATTAGCAACGGTAATGTCCCTTATCACAAGTTGTTGGAGCCCTTCCATGGGTTTATATTGTCCTTTTGTGACTCTTGTGGGGTCGGGGCATGTCTGATATAGAGGCAGAGCGACAGTCCTGTGAGTGAAAATACCATTGAGGATGCTGCATGCATATTTATTTCAGGACAAACAACTTTTTTTTTCTTAAATAAGCTTATTTGTTCAACAGAGAAAGCTTCAAAAGAAACCAGCGAGGTCTCATTCCGTTAAATTAATAACGATGCGTACACAGGAGCATTTTTATGGAATGCTAAAAATGAGCACTTAAGGGTGACATAATTAACGTCAGCAAAAACGTAAATGAAAATCAAATCATAAAAAAATACTGAAATGTGTTGACTGCATTTATGTTAACCCCTATGAGCCCATACAAAGGTGAAAGCGCTTTTGGCAGTCATTTTGCAGCTGTGAGTTTTCTTGGATAAGTCTCAGCATTTTTCTTGGCAAATGTTCTTAATGTCTCTTGGGTCTGTAGAGGATCACTTATTGGAAGCAATTCTCACGTCTTGCCATGTATTCTTAATATGATTCAAGGCAGGAGTTTGTCTGGGTCTCAAGGACATTCACTCAGTTATTCTTTAACAACTCCAGTGTAGCTGCAGCCTTGTGCTTTGGGTCGCTGTCCGGGTGAAAGGTCACTTTTTTCTTTCTTTTTGGCAGACTGAAACCAGTTTTCCTCTAGGATTTGCTTAGAAGGCATCCATCCACTTCCCTTTCAAAACTGACTCGATTCCAGTCTCCGGTGATGAAATGTGTCTCTCCAACAGGAAGCTGCTATCACCATGGTTTATGCTGAAAGTTTATCTTATATATATTTAATAGGCTAGATAGGTCATCCTTTTAATTGTTTAAATTTCTTTGGCACCGCTCACAGTTCCCTTTTCTCCTTGGCGAGGGTTTGAGTTTTGTTAGCAACGTGCTACAATAAATACAGTGCATTTTAGTTATGTTGTCCAGGTCATGATGTTGTCTCGCCACAGTCCGTTAAGCAACACAAAGGAGGTTTGATTCGGACAGTCTCTCACCCTGTGGCAACCGTACCTGGTGTTGTTTGTTGTGTCTCTGGCTCTCCCAACCCCAGTTATAAACCATTCATTCTCGATGGCCCAGTTATAAACCATTCATTCTCGAATGTTGTTAACCGGTGATCCGAAGCTCCAACGACCAGTCCAGATCCTTGAATACATTGGTGCTGTGCAGTACTTTATCGTAACTACCCTTTATATTAGCATATATATATATATTTCAACCTACATATTGTAGATTAAACATGGATACTGTGTATAACTAAACAACAAACCAAACTAAATTAAACTCCTGAAAACAATATGAAATACACATGGGGAAAAAAAAGTTTTCATGTTAGCGACACTTCTGGGTTCGTTTTTTTTTTTTTTACATTATATATACATTATTATTTACATTACCTTCTGCGGCTTTTCGGACTTGCCTGTTTCTGGGTCCTGTTTAACAGTCAGGAACATAAACTGTAATTGTTTGACAGCTAATGTCTTCCGCCCTCCTACGAACATTATCTTGCACAGAATAGAGGTTTGATTTAGTCCAACCCTTACAACCAGAATTAATGAGTTACACATAAGGGACATAAAGAAATGCAGTGATGCACACAAAGACAAACCTAAAATATAAAAATTTGTATAAGTATAGCTCCAGAACTACCAATGTTATTATTTTTGGTTCAGAACTTCAACATTATAAATCATAATATGTTTGTAAATACGTAATATGTAATTTATTTGTTTTTATTTAAATTTGATATGCTTTATGAGAGCAATAAAGTTCAAAGTATGTGGAGAAATAATAATTCAAAATGAACCACAATACTAATCCCACACAACCTCAAGATAAATCACTGTGAACAAATGGGCACTGTGGTTGTATTCTTTTAAGAAGAAAAGTGACAATTATCTTGAGACTGTATGGCTTTGTGATGTGAGTGAAGTTCTGCGTAATTTTTCTGAGACTCATCCATAATTTAGCTCCGGTTCTTCAAGGGTGAAAGACTGCGCAACATGGCTTTAAACTGTTCCCTTCATTTGCATAAGTACAATTATTCACTAACTAATTTGTTCAAAGATGGACCACTTTATATTCCTCCCAAGACTAATCACAAATTTAATTTTCTTTTCATTGTATTTTATAATTAATGTCTGGGTTTGGCAAACTTAAATACCTCCTCCACTTTTAAAGCTTTTTTCAGTCATAAGTTGCTCTGCAAACCAGACCTGACTATATATATATATATACATACACTGCATATTATGAATGGTAATTAAAGATCCATTGACTCCATATCATTGTCTGAGAATGTATTTATATAACTGAGAAGTGAGTTTGTAATATTTTGAAGATTTAGAAATGAATATATCAATAAATTAATGTTAACTATCAATGTACAATTAAAAAAAAAAAGTATGAAATGTTGGCCTCACCCAAAGGCAGACAAAGCCCAGTAAACTGTAATATGCAGGTCTGGTTGTGACCAGGAGAGCACAGTCGTGTACAATTGGCAGAGCACTGCCCCGGCTGGGGTTAGTTAATTGGCAGGAGTGCCTCCTTTCGGCTTCCTGGCTGGCAGCGCCGTCGAGAGGGGCGTGCCTTTTCTTCCAATCAGCGCTGAGCCTCTCATGCGGGCTGTGCAGCCGGCAGAGTGAACAAAAGGCGGATGGCTCAAGGGCGGACGTAATGGATGCTAGCTGTTCTTTCTCACACGCTCGGTATGTGGGTGGCAGGATTTGTGGCAGGGTTTGAGTCGAGACATGTCAGTACAATTCCCCATTCCAAATACATTTTTATTTTATTTGATATACTTAAGTATATCTTAAAATTTTAACAAACAGGTGAACACAAATACGGCATAGTGTTAAGGCACATTAATTAAGGTATAGTATCCCAAAAAAAAAACTGTACAGTTCATTTGTCTCTTGGGAGAGACTCCAGCAGTACGTTACTATGTACTTTAAGGTGGGTTTTTGATAGTCGGGATAAATCATATCCCTGTAATTTGAATAGTGAAAACCTAAACATGCTGATAACACTACAGGTTCATTAATTTTTGCACTGTAGGCCCAGATGACTTAATAATTATACATTTTTATGAATGTGAATACTCTCAAATGACAAACTAGGTTTTTAGTCCGGTATTTAATTATTTAAGTAGTGATAAATCACTAGCCATCAAAAGTGAGTCATTAGGAAACAATCCGGTTCATGGTGTCAGACACAGGGTATAAGACAGGGTGTGCACAGCAGGTCAGGTGGGAGGGAGGAAAGGAGACAGATAAAGACAAACAGACTTGAACCCATGCAGGCATATACATGGGGCACCTAAACTGCAAGTCTTTAAATGTTGGAGAAAACACTACTGAACATTGTGTGACATCATTAAACTAAACTACATCAGTTCAACTAATCAACCTACAAAACTGAATAGTAAGCCTTTTGATCATCAGCCCACGTGCAGTATTATTTAGTTGCTACCTGTTCACTATTCCATATTGTGGTTTACAGTGTTCACAGCTCGTTATCCAATGCAATTTATAACTTACTCGGTTAAACAACAGTGAATGGATTTGTGCCATTGATTTTCTGGTTATATGTACTACTCCACTTTCCTACCCAGAGAGCAGAGAGCGAATGAAAACAGTATAAAAGCTTGGGATAATGTTCCTAATCTATATATCCAATAAAATCGACTTTTTAGGAGTTTAATATCTAGATTAGTTCCACTTTGACCTACACTAATTGATGTAATGCTTGTGTGGCGATACAGGCACAGTAAGTATTCAGACACAATATCCATTTAACACAGATTTAATGCTTGCAAGTAAGAGTCACCCCCTCCTAAAGAGAGAGAGCCCCCCATCATTACATGCACATCACACTTATACACATGAACAAACCTGTTATAGATTTCGTCATCTTTCAGTGGAAAAGTACAGCAAACCCTTTGCAGTAACCTTCCACAGCCCCCCTCACTCAGAAGAGGTCAGCTTAACCTCTCCTCCAGATAGGGCTTCTGACCATCAGACAAACAGGAGACTAAAAGTCTAAACTCCAGATGTTTAGTCCACAAAAAACTCTTATCTTGAGACTCTCACGGCTTTGCTCATGGTCAAGTTGCTAACATATGATTTAATATAACAGTTTCCAGAGGACTTTTCTAGCAGAATATTAGTAACTTCATCTGTATATTTTTGTATTAATGTATATTGAGAGAGAGAGAACCCAATGATAATAATTTCCATAACACTTGCCATGGAGAGGGAACATGGTCTAATTTATAGGAGCAGGCAGAGTTTCGTAGTTCTTCTTATTGCACTCTGGGACTAATGTATTGGCTAAAGGGGACATGCCCAACGGCATCTTCAAAAGTAGCGATCATATTTTTAAAACCTGTTTTTCTCAGATAGTGCTAATGACAGAAAGAGCCATAGACAAACATGTGAGAGAAATATAGACTGAGAAAAAAACGTGGGAAACAGGTGGGAAAAATGTGTTTCGGGGGGGGGGTTTCCACTACTTTTGTTCTGCTGGAGACATTTTTTTTCAGTCTTTGTGATCCCTCACAAGTACCATGAGTGTGTAGAAGGGCTTTGTGCGCTTTGGAAAGAAAAAAAAAAGAAAAAACAAAACCTTCAACTGAAAGTAATTGAATTTTTAACTAATCACTTAACACGCAGCCTTGAAAGATGATCAAAGATATTTGAGACACATTCTTATTATTTTCTTGGCATTTGTCACTTACGCTTATCATCTGACAGGTTTTATGTGAATAAATTCTAAATTATATATTAAGTTTATTCACAGATTGGGTTCCCCCTCTTGGTAAGAGTGAAGAAAACTCCCACTGGTGATAAACAGTAAAGTTCTTGATAAGCTACGGACTAGAAATGTAGTGCCTCCAATCTTGGCTGACACATGTTACTATTAAATAGATTTGCATACAATATACACATTTCAAAAATACTTTTAATATAGTCCAGAAAAGGTGAATCCTGGTGCCTTCCTGGGATGTACTTAGCCACTCAGTAGTTCTAACAGCCCGTTGACGTGCCAATGTAGAGACAGAGTGTGTCCGAGATGTATGGCCCCTGAGGGGAGAAAACTACTGGTATTCCAGCAGCTGCAGAGCACAAAGGTATTGTAGTGCTGTAGGATTAGATTACTGATTGCACACGGAGGAGGGTTGTGCCATTAGCTGCACAGACTGCCAGCACACATTTTTTCACCCAATCATAACCCTGGAAAAGAGCCAGTCAGGACAGCAAGGTTCTCGCCAGTCTGAACATATCAGAGTAACAAAGTGCTCCTGAAGTGGTAAAGGATTGGTATGTAAGTACATCAATGTGTCTGAGAGGGGTGTCTTGTCGTCCCAGTGGCGAGTGAGGAGGGGAAAAAAAACAGATATACAAGAAATTGTTGTAAATCACAGCACCAATCGGATTAAGGGGAACTTAGGAGGGGTTACCTGGAGGAGGTGAAGGCAGTTTTTACAACAGAGAGTTTAGCAGGGTTACTTTGTGGTCTAAGCATTAAATGGCAATGGGAACCCCACCTATTTTCAGCTCAGTGAAAGAATAGATTGAAGAATAGACAGATTATGATGTGCCAAAGGCTTTGGAGAGACTCAGCAGGATGAGGGCTGGGGAGAGGGCATCAGTGACATAGCTGGATGGTTTCTGTGGAATAACGAGTTTTGCAGCCAGACTGGTTGGTGTGCAAAAAGTTGTTTAGGGAGAGACAGAATGGCAGAGGGTTGATTGAATGGCACTTTACAGATCGTTTTGGAGGTAAAGGTGAGCACAGAGATGAGATGGTAATTTTGGACATCAATAGAATCCAGTTCCTCAGTAGTGGAAATAATATGTTCCTGTTTGAAAGCAGTGATGCCAGTAGTCAAAGAGCAGTTCCCATCGGAGGTGATGAATGTGGTGAGAGGTCAAGTGAGACTGTTTTAAAAAGAACTGCATAAGATAAGGCTGACTTGTCCTCTAAAAAACGATATTTTCAGTTAAAACATGTTTTTTGCCTAAGAATCAAATTTGCCAAATGCACAATATATGAGCAGAAAAAACCCCCCAAACAAACAAATAAAAACAACATACTGCGTGAAATGTCATAGTTTGCAAGGGATAAAGCAGTACAATTTCATTTTTTGCAATAAATCAATCGATGTATAACTGAAAGTCAATATGATACTGTGGCACACAGCCGGTGGCCACACCCTGAACAGCAAGACTGAGAGGGAGGGTCAGGCCCTCTAATTGGACCATGTTGTGCACCTCAATATGGTTCCACTAATGGTAATCACACTCAGGTGACAACAAGCCCAGGCCCATTCAATAGAAAGGCTCAAGAGAAGGAAGGAATTGGAAAAAGGTTAGACTAAAAAGTCTGGGTTTTTGTGGTGCTGCCGCCACCTAAGGTTTGTGTTGGCAACTTATGTGTTATTATTTAAATGTTTGAGTTTGGTTTTCCCCAAACCGGGAGGTTTTGTTTTATGTATATGTTCTTTAGTCTATTGAAGTTTGTTTATAATGTCCATTAAAAGGCTAAACCCTCTCCCAATGCTTCAGTCTCTGGCTGCTCTCAGACTGAGCACGTCCTTGTGTGCCACAGATACATTTTATATGTTACATTAATCAAAGAAGCTATTGCATTTAAAACAATAATATAATATGCACTTAAATCGTGGTGATGGGTTTTTAATATAAAAGAATAAAATGTATTTTCACTAAATCGCACAGTTCATATTTAGACAACAGAGGAAATTCAAATGGCTTCTCTCATTATTATTTCCTCATATCTTTCTCCCATTCAACACAAATTTAACAGTTTACTCATGTATACTGCTGGAGACTAATTGAAGCCATTCAAGTCAAGGACCTTACCCAGGGGATAACAGCAGTAATCCACTCCTGTAATTTGAACCCACAAGTGATAGGTCACAAGTTCGGTTTCTCGACCACTATAAACACAAGGCCACCCATTTATCTGGATAATGATAACCCTCAAAATCTTATATCCACCATCATATTCCTGATTTTTGATTGCTAACAATGACAGCACAAATGATGGTCTTACTGAAATTCTTCAGTAAGTGTGACGTGAGCTTCAATTTACGTTTAATGTCAGTCTGCTAAAATGTATGTAAAATACATTTTAAGAAATCACATGGTGGAATCACATGGGTCACATTCTAAATTTTTTCATCTTGGTGTGAATCCTTTTCCTTGTTATCTCAGATATTGTTTTAGTTGCTAGTGGTACACTATTAGGAAAATATTGTGCTGCTAAACCTCTTGGTTTTTACTTATATTCAAATATTGAAATAAAATGAAAGTGACATCTACTGTTTTGATTAAAAAAATGTTAATGAATCCGCCTGGATAAAAGTTTTGTCAAGGTTTATTTTCCCTCTTGTGTGGGTGTAACATGAAAAATTAGTTTTACAATTCCTCTTGAGAAAAGCAAGCCTCACAAGATTGGTTTTGGACCTCAGTGTGGACCTTGGTGACGGCGCTTTGCACGCACTGATGTCTAAGAAGTGGCTGAAGTCAGGGAAAATTATATATATTTTTTTTGTTGGTTTCAATTTGCAAGTTTCAGGTGCTCTTGGAATTTGTGCTTACCCACCAATCTGAAAACACTTTGTCATGGTACACTGTCATACATTTTAGAGATGTCACAACAAATTGCATTGAAATTCATCATAGATTAAATTTATACCCAGATTTTTACAGAGCTAGCTGACGGTGCTCACATAAGACATGAATGGGGCTAGGATACGTGCTCACAAAGGCAATGACTAAAAACTGTATGATTAAAGCCATAGGGGCTGAGGCTTTATCTCATTTCTTGAATGTGTAAAGGGAAAGAAAAGAAGAGAAAAGCCTTCGTTGTGGAAATGACCAGCACCTGAACAATACTTATGACCGCCATTACTGAGAAGTCTGTATGGTTTTAGCAGTACTGTATGAGATCCCTGGCAGATGCATAATTTTTTATCATCAATCCAAAAATGTAATTTCTTAAACAAATAAATGAAGGCCAGTGAAAAGTGGAATACATTTTTGAATTGGTATTCATAATTGTGCATATTCAAAAATATATCAGCTCATAAGTTTATGAGCATGTTTAGGGTTTCAGTATTCAAATTACAGTGATATGATTTATTCCAACCTGCCAAACACCTACCTTAAAATAACACTAGTCAGTCTTTATTGTTAATTAGCAGGGACAAGCCACACGTTTTGGGTCGCTTCACTTTGGGGCATTCATTTCACTTTGGTAGGGGTGTACAAAAAAGTAACATGCATTCTTATAAATAAAAACTATTGCAATGCACCCTATGTGAGATTTTCTAAATAGCTGACATTAGCTACAAACAGTTCAACAAATGCAATGACAGTTAAATTATCATACAAGTTTACAATGCAACTTTACTTACTGAAAACAGTGGGACTTATTTAAAAATAGCAAGCTGATCATTTATGTCATTTTTATGTTTTAGTATATAACAGACCTTGCTTGATGAAAGTTCCTTGAGTGAGGAAGCATCATTTCCAGTTTACCTGCTCACTGTAACCAGTATCGATGCAAGATCACAACACAGATCCCAAATCCCGAATGTGTTGTTACACTTTAGCCTTACATAGCCTACAACAATGCTAAGGGGAGTTTTGATATTTTGGGTGGCATGACAATTGATGAATGATTTGAGATTTGTGAGAAAGAAAAACCGGTTGTCTAGTGTTGAAACCTGTCTTTGATAGGCTGGAAATTACCCGAAACAAGAAAAAAAGAAAAAAAGGTCCAAGTGAGCTGTGAGATTTTTTCTCCAACTGGTGTTAAAAAAGGGTGTCAATCTTGACTTTAAGTCAATTGCAATACAATCTCTAAATGAGGAACTAAAACAATTCCAGATAGCTAAAAGAGTCTCTCTAATTTAAAGTAAGGTTTGTGTTGCCTAGCAACAATGTTTAGTTTGTAATTCCATTATTAATGTGACCAGGACTTTATTCTCTCGAGTCAATACTACACCGTGAAATGGTGCTTCGCCCTGTGCCTAACAACACATTTTTAATAGTATCTATCTTCACGGTATAGCACTGCCTCTCCTGCCTTATGATCTTACACTCATTATATTCAGTGTGTTCTATTGGAGCCATTTCAGCAGCATTAGGACAGCAGTTTGATGTTACTCTGGTTACTTTACCAAGCACTCAGCAGTGTGGTACAAAATGACATAACATCAACCTGCCAAGTAAATTCATACTATCCTTTTTTGTCTGCGCTTTACCGACGCAGAGTTCCTCTTTAATATGTTCTTGGAAAAATGTGTCCAGCTAAATCAATTACGGCATACTTACAGAATGGCTGATAAACGCATTTTGGCCCGCTTGGCCTGTGAGTAAAGCGTGAGATTGGATGAGAGGAAAAATGTGGACTGCGGGGGTAGTTGCGGTCTGGCGGCTGACTGTAGAGATTTTCCTTTTTCAGCAGTGTTGGCTAATGCATCAATCTTTTCTATTCATGTCTCCGCTGGATGCCTCTGTCCTCAACGTTCCAACCAAGCTCCCTTCCCCCCCACTGACTACTCAGGGAACGCCTGTGAAACCACCAGGCTTGGCTCTGCCGCGATGTGAACAGGGAGGCAGGATTCAGAAATTGCAGTTGGACCTGTCCGTAATTACCTGTGATTCAGCTGCTTCAGAGTTTGCAAATACTTAATCTCACAGTTTACTCACAGGTCTAGCGGGGCAAATGTGTCCATCAGCCATTTTATTAGCAAGATATAATTGATTTAGATGAAAATTCATCTTAAATATACTTCAAGAACAAATTAAAAGGGGTCATTGGTAATGCCTAGACAAAAAGCAGAGAGTAAATTTACATGGCAGATTGTATTTACTCCATTCCCCTAAATAAACTCTTAGACTTCTTGACAAAATATGGTTGCACAATCATTATCAATCATAGCGTTTCATTTTTCTGCAAATTACTGAGAATTAAAAACATAGAATATTTGAGAAGCAAAATGCAGGACAAATTTCTTTCTCAAATTTTGTGACAGGAAGCTAAAATCTCTACTGTTTATGCAGCGGTGAGTATCTTTGTATTCAAACCTCGCTACTTGATTGCTTCAGAAGGCGTCACTTAAAGGGAGGGTCTCCCAGCATCGCAGGGTAAAAAGATGCATTGTCAGGACTGATAGTGAGGTGGCAGAGAACCTTGGCAGGCATACTGGGCCTACTGCTGTGAAACAGGACTGTTGAGCACTATGCTGAAGGAATTTAGCTAGTAAGTGAACAGAATATGTCACTGAGGCTGACACTAATTGCAAAAATCACGTGCATGTGGGTTATTTAATTCTCATAATTTTAAAGTTAATCAAAAACCTACAGAGGGTTTCGAGCAATATTATTACACTATTTTCCCAGCTTTTATGGACGCAATCAATTTGAACACTGTTAACGTTATATAATTACAGTGGTTTGTACTGGAGGGCACTTCCTTACATATAAATTTGAGATGATCACATCTCGGGTCAGAGCTTTAATTAAAATGAAATTTTTTTTTCCAGTATTTCACTGTGTTTTCTATAGTTTTGAAAGGGATATTAGTCAAAACAGTGTTGACGTTCCAATCATTTAAAGTACTGAGAGTTCAATGTTTTGTCAGCTGGAATGTCTTTGCTTCTTTTAAGTATATAGGTATGGTTCAATGTTGCCAAGGTATGGTAACTTAGTAAAGTAAATAACTTAACATAATATGACATTGCTAATGTTGTAAATGACTATTGTAGCTAGAAATGGTTGATTTTTAATGGAATATCTACATAGGCGTACAGAGGCCCATTATCAGTAACCATCAGTCCTGTGTTCCAGTGGCATGTTGTGTTTGCTAATCCACGTCTATCATTTAAAAGGCTAATTGATCATTAGAAAACCCTTTTGCAATTATGTAAGCACAGCTGGAAATTTTTGTGGTGATTAAAGAAGCAATAAAACTGGCCTTCTTTAGACTAGCTGAGTATCTGGAGCATCAGCAATTGTGAGTTTGATTACAGGCCCAAAATGGCTGAGGAAATTGGCCTTGGCCTCAGCCAGAAGGGAAATTTCTAAGTGACCCCAAACTTTTTAACGGTAGTGTATTTATAATTCCTTACAACAGCCATATTAAAAACAGGATTTTAGGTCTGTTTATTTACTTAATCAACCTGTTCTGATTCAGAGCCCTTGATCCTGGGCACTGCATTTAGGCAGATTAGCTGCTGTCTTTTGTGCCACAGGTTTTTTCATTGCAATGGACTTTTAAGGTAAGGATACTAATGTATTCCATTTTTTGATTCCTTCTTACTAGTTCCTCGCACCCTTCTATTTTTTTTGGGGTTGCATTTTGGTTACGTTTTATCACTACATGAGACATTTTAATATAGCAAATCTCATACCATCGTGTTGACAGCTTTGGACACCATGTTACCTGAGAGAAAACCAGCTTGGCAACTGTGGGCTAGAATTCAGTGGAATGCAAATGGGAATCTTGTGGAATCTTCAGGGCTAGAAAACTGGGTGACTATTTCCATGCAGTTTTTGTCTAAAAGTTTGCAATTCGTGGGTTGAGGCCACTGACTTAATTAGATGAACGGTTTATTTCATGTAATTCACTGAAGTAGACATGATCTCAGATATAGTACTGGAATCAATACAGAAATTATGATAAATACATTTCAGTTGTGTATGTTTTACATTATTAATCGTCATTAATTTAGTAAATCTTTGCAACTGGGGGTTACAACTTGTGTGTTCTTGGTGAAATACCTAAGTGAAACCAAAGCCTTCACTTCAAACAGATATTTAAGGTCTTATTCCAGAAACTACCTCCAGCTAAGCATAATCTTAGAAGGGACATTCTAAGACCAGATTCTACTACTAATTAAAAAAATGTGAAGGATACATTACGATATGATACACAGTCAACCACAATTGAGCTCTGTGTTTGGACTGTGTGTGGATTTTATGAATTTTGTTTGCATTTCTTTCACTGTGCTCACAATCATGTAAAATATCAGGTCATCTCACCATAGAACCCAATGCACTTGATTGCATTACACTGAGGAATATTCAAAGGGAGAAGTGTCATTTGCATGCACGCTGTGTTCCCTTGACATGAAAGATATGGAGGGGGAGGGGCTGGCGTGAGGATATAGAGACCAACCTACACCCGAATTACCTGAATGATCATTTGATCAAAGGTGCTTTGACATAAAGGAGCGGCAGATCAAAGACTTAGGAAGATCAATGTCAGATGTCAGCGGTCAATGGTACACAGAGGGGGCGTAAGTGATTGGGGGGGTTGTTTTACATGGACAACCATGAAAAGACTAGCGGAGGAAACAAGAATGAATTGACCAAATAAGACTGAGGAGAGTGTAGCTGTGATTCTGAATTTCTAGGAGGTGTGAGCTATACACAGCCAATGGTGCCGCCTCTCACTACTGATGAATTCAGTCAAATATACCAAGTTTGGTTGTGAAAAAAAAAAAACCACATGGTGGTGATGTCTGTTTGATTGTGGCGTGTGATTGTAGTTTAAAAATTCGGCCAAGGAAAGGTACATCTTGCGTAGCTTTCTGCTCAGTGCTACCTTAACACAAATCAATGGTACCTGAAATCAGAGACTTCATTTCAAATCGTGATGAAATGTTGATTGGAAAGTATACATTGTTTCCCTGCATTTGCCACAATAAACAAAAGGTGGTGCTTCTTTGATTATACCTTTTAAAAAACAAAAATGCCCTTGTTTTAAAGTCTGACTATGAAGTGGTTTTCCAAATTTTAACCGGGAAACAGACTCAGTCTCGCCATTTAAATCCAGATTTAAAACCTATACTGTAAGTTCTGTCTGTCCTTAAATGCCATCTCAAGGTTGGAATTTGGCTGTAGTTCTTCAGGTGCAAAGATCATTTCTTGCTATAACCTCTCTATTAGTAGACCCACCCCTAGGTCTGGCAGTGCACCTAGAAGGTGGGAAAGTGACCACCTTGATGGCTATATTACCATAATTGTCTTACAAACACTGAGTTGCATTTGTGGGAGAGATAAGATGTGGCAAATCCGAAGAGGAGTATCTCCAGTGCAGTCCTGGCAGTAAGAACAAACCGTCTACAAAGAACCTCACTATTTGCTATATTCTGTGTCTTCTCGACAGCCTCTGGGGTCTGGGAATAATTTTTTCTCACACTGGCACTGGGTTTTCTGTTTTTTCGATCCCCTCTGGAAAATGCAGCTGTGTCAAATTCTGTTTTTAAAAATGCTCTATAACAGATCAAATTTGATTGATTGAAGTCTTGCACTCAAAGAGCTTCATTTACTAGATACTTTAAAGAAACAAACAAGGATGAAACCCGTATTGAAGATTTCTGGTGCATTGAATTATACCACTCCACCAGAAAATATCATCTAACACATGCACAATGCTGTATCATTAAGAAACATATCACTGTGTATGATTGTTGTATGATCAAGAGGTTATCTAGAATTTTGGGACATCTATTTGATTTCAACCTAAAAAATTGTAGGGAATAAAAGCAACTGCATCTCCGAATTCATGACCACGTTCCCCGCAATTTCTGTATCAGAATCAGGAACAGGAATTCAACAAAGTTTGATGCTCAAACCTTTTCAGACCCCTGGAGGCCTCTTTTATTTATTTATTTTATTTATTAATTTTGGTGGGGGGGATTGGATATTAATATTGTAGCGTTTTTACAAGAGAGCTACTTCTCTGCGTGGTTTCAAGCACAAGACCGACACCGTTTAACAGGAATTTATGCTCTTTATTTCGCACATGCGCTTACGACTACCTTTAGAAAGGCGGAACTGGCAGTGC
>JAOVYW010034311.1:0-15270 GCA_025775045.1 Hiodon tergisus
TCTCTCTCGCTCTCTTCACCCCTCTACGCGGCGTATTAATACGCCATCGGCTCTCTCTCGCTCTCTTCACCCCTCTAAGCGGCGTATTAATACGCCATCGTCTCCCTCTCGCTCTCTTCACCCCTCTACGCGGCGCATTAATACGCCATCGGCTCTCTCTCGCTCTCTTCACCCCTCTACGCGGCGCATTAATACGCCATCGGCTCTCTCTCGCTCTCTTCACCCCTCTACGCGGCGTATTAATACGCCATCGTCTCTCTCTCGCTCCGTTCACCCCTCTACGCGGCGTATTAATACGCCATCGGCTCTCTCTCGCTCTCTTCACCCCTCTACAAGGGGATTTGAAATGGCGTCGGCTTTCTCTGATCCACAGCATACTGAATCCTCTGTGACACAATCTCAGCCGGCGCTTCGGAGAGGAATGGAAAACAGAACCACACTTGAAGTGGATCCGGAATCAAAGGGGATTCTCCGCCAGCTGGTTGGTTCATCAGGGAATAAACCCTGATAAGTTCCAAACTGAATTCAGACCACTCTGAATCCATTTAGTCTTACAGGTCAGAGGTCATAGAGGGGAGGAAGAGAGGGAAACGGGGGGGGGGGCGGGGGGGTTCAGTTCAAGCAGACTGAAATTCCACTCTAGACTAGGCCAAACTCTGCTCTGCTCCACCTTTTCCCGTTATTGTTGTCATGGTGTTCATCCCCCACATATGTCATAAGTAGCTATTGCACACACTGTTTAAAGTTTGGGCAGTGAGCATCAGTACTACTGGCCAGTGGTTTCTAACCACTGAATGAAAATCGCCGCTGATGAAACTTGGCTTAAAACCATCCCAATGATGAATTGTATTGTGCTGTGACATTTTGCAAAGCATTTCTACACTATATTTATTCTGTCTTATCACAGGTGACACTGAAACGCATAACAGTCGCTTTCACAACCACAGCACACAAAACGATATTGTGTGCTGACAATATACCTACAGTATATGGCCCAGATAAACACCCTAAAAATGTTTTCAAAAGCACTAGTTTTATATCGTTACGATATGCTAATAATGGAGAAAGACTAAGACCTGTACTTGGTCTTGGCCTGAGTCTGGTAACTTTTCCGGAAGTATCGATATGTATAAAAAAAAAAAAAAAAAAAAAAAAACCGTTTTGTTTATTGATTAGTAAATTATTCTGAGAAAAGGGCTGTTTGATGCTTTAGCAGCGTAATTAAGCAGGGCATCGTTTGGCTAGTTTCTCCCTCATTACTGCTTTTCTCACTGGACCTTCTCATGCAGAAGTTCCCCTTTACAGAAGATACCATCTCACCCTTGGTAAAAACGTGGCAGGCACGGACCGGCAAACATGAGTAAGACCCCCTTCCTCCTGCCTTTATAATGCGATTATATTTGTTTACTCTTTCAGAAATGAGGCATGCATCTGGTTTCACACTTCTTCTAGCTTAGTGTGTGTGAAGAAGCAGAAGGAGATTAACAGGAATGTCCACGGACACATTTGTTATGGCTTCCTTGTAACATTCCGGCACTGAGATAAAGAAGCCCTTTGATAGGACACAGGTTTTTGCAAAATAGTTTTGCCAGTTTTAGTTTCACAGCAGTCCGGGTTAGGAAAAAGACTATTGGATCTGAAAAACAGTGACCAGGAAAACACTGCATATTCTTCACCCTCATAAGGAACACATAACACCGTATGGAATTTTTTCGCCGGTGAAATGTTTGAAAGACATGTTTCTAATTCAGATGTTTTCTGTGAGTTTAATGTGGAAGACCTGGCAGTTGCAGGTGTTTATTTCTAGTTGTCCCACTGGGCACTTTTCTGAAGGTTGTCACCCACACCCATACCCATCACCCATACTTACCTGATTCTTCAGTGTATCCAGATGTATGCTTAGGTGTGTGTGTGTATATATATACACACACACACACACACACACCGGTGACTGAAGAAAGTGAGTGAGACCGACTGAAGGACAGAGGTTTTGTCATGCCCTCTCCGGACATTTCCCAAGTCTATCTCCAGAGGTCGCTATCCCCTGAGTTTTTGTTTTTCTTTCTTAGTTGCGCTACACGCTCCATGTTAATTGGGTTGATTAGTATTATTTACCTTTGATTGTTCACACCTGTCCCTAGTTCACTCTATGACGTACCATTTTGTTTTTGTTTTTAAATAACCTTAGCAACAGTTTTGAGCATTTTTGAGAATACTTACGTCTTGTGATCTTTGTGGCTATAACATGCATTTCAACCCGTTAGTACGACAGGCCCCTAAATGTCAGCCCCGTGCAACCTGAACGTGGGGCTAAGCTTCGCGCGCGCGTGCACGTGTTCCCTCGTCTGTCATTACAGCATCGAAGAACCTTAATATGTGTGTTAATTTCCAGTGTTATGGCAAGCGAGAGGCGGCGTGTGTTTATGTGGGGGGAATTAAGAATCATTAAGTTTAAGAAGCATACCACATATATACCACGTATGTAGGCTATACGTCTGATTGGCTACTCTGCGTGTCCTCAGCAGTTTTAGGGTTAAACTTTTTAATAATCTTTTCCCTTGCGTGTGGTCATTGGCTCGGGCCACGGGAAGTTCACAGTGTGTTATTTATTTTGTACAAGACAGTTGTTCAGTGGGAAACTGTAAGACTGATTACAAGAAACGTTAATAGGCTCTCTTCGGCTGTGTTTTTTTTTTCCACCAGCAAGGGTCTTCGGCAGGGTCACTTTAGAAAAGTGTCTCATGATCTTTGCAAGATAAAACGAATGCTGTTTTTCTGTGACAGGGTCTTGTGACCTAAACTATCCCACTCTGGCGTGGCGCACGGCGTGCAGCATCCCTTTGTTTCGGTGTAAATGAATAATAATTATGTGACAGTGAATCGGCGCAGACAATCGCCTACAGTTTCCCATAGATTTCCTCTGAGCGATAAGAAAAGTAAATAAGGCGCCCTCGGCCAAGACAGAAATAAATACTACCCTGACAGGCATACGTGCACTCTGAACTAATTTTAGACAATGCTTTCTGTGTGTGTATGGTGTGTGTGGTGGGCGTGTTACACAAAGTGAGGAAGCTCCCTCCTCTCGCCTCTCCACGGTGAGCCGAAAGGGGGAATTTCCGGATAGGATAAGGATTTGGGGGGTCGCTATGCCAACTAATGTACTCTCCCGGTCACATTCGGCGAACTCCGGCTCTTACGGGTCAGTCTGCGCCCCTACCGACTGATCCATTCGAGAGGCAAGGACTTTTTCCATTTTGGATCAGATCCCGTTGCGGGGCTAAAGTAATGCTAAAGCTAATAAATATATACGGACACAACTGATGCTTAATTGTTATTTATTCGTTTCTTTCGTTTTTATAACTAAAATTACAACGGTTTCCCACGTTTTTTGTTTGTAAACTGGGGGAATCCATTAGAAGGAAGTTAAATTATATTCATGGTTTGATAATGAAAAATAGCATATTTTGGCGGATCATAATGAATTCCTGATTTATGCGTGTCCTGACGGCCTTCTGCTAAAACCGAAGGGCGAATGGGGTCAAACGTCTTTGTAGCTTCCCCACACTGACTGAATTATCTGTTGTATCACTCTTTGATTGGGACCATATCACAAGGGTGGCAGTTCTCTAATCGAATTTTATAAAACTGAGGGATATTTTTTAAATGTATTTTGTATGCATCTTATTTATTCAACTCATACAAATAAAAAATTTTTAAATACTGGTATGTGAAGTCCGATTGGTGGGTTGTTTGATGTGGTTTCAGCTTTATTGCATAGCAAATTAGATCTGAATTTTTAAAAAATCTATAGCATGGCTACTGTGATTTTTATCCTAAAATAAAATGAAGTTTAAAATCAACCCAAGTAAAACTTGGTGCCCTAGTTGAATTATATAGTATTCCGTAGAACTACAGATATATATATATATATTTTTTTTTTTTTTTAAATAAATAAATGAACTAATTGAGTCGAATAATTAGTTGTTTGCACCGTCTGTTATTTCGTATCTGTATGTGCTGCTGGCAGCATATAGCAGCCGACGGTTTCAACGGTTGTTATTCCGTTGGCTTGCTTTTATCGCCTGATTGACCTGGTGCGTTCGTCACACTTTCTGATGCGCTTTCCCACAGGATTCCCGCCGATAAATTTACTCATTTCACACCCCGAGAAGTAGTTTGTAAATTAGGGATTTTTAAATCCTTCCATATAAATTATGGCGCAAACGGTTTTTATATTTTATTAGTTACGCGGGAAACCACACGCTCGCTCATAGGCCTACTAAAGACTGATAGATCTTGAGTGTTTTGACTTCTGCTGCGATGTTGCGACGTAATTTCAATCTAATCGTAGTATATTGATACTGCTGTATGTATTGAAAGTTTGGTGTTATAATTATGATAGTTATGCCGACTTGGAAATTATTTTTGAACTGATATTAGTTTGATCTTTCTTACTGGTCGTTTGCTACTAATTGCAATTAAATCAAAACTCGAACCAAAATCATTGAATACAGTTTTGTGATTTGCGGATTACCAAAATTTGGATGTGGTCTCGGGCTCTGGACAGAATCAGTAAATCAGTCACTTGCATGAATAAAACAAATGTAAATGTTTTTGTGCAAAAACGTTAACTACTTTGATCTTACGTTACCTATTGTTTAAACTCTCGTCACACAATTCACTGTATCTGTACCCTTGAGGAGTTTGGAATTTAGTGCCTGTAAATGTATATGATCTATAACGGTGTGTTATATGTTATATGTGTATTTAGACGCTAGGAAAATAAGAAGGGACTGATCAAGCCAATCATAGTTGTTTTAGTGAATGAAGTAACCGTGTGCGAAGTAACCATGGACGAAAACACTTTTGAATGCGGTATAATTCCATCGTAAATTTACAAAAGTTTACGCGCGATGTAAGAATTTTACCTTATTCTACAGACAGTGCGTAAATAAACGGACGGTGACCCACGGTTATAATTGTAAACTTCCGAGGTATTTTCCTCAATTAAATCAAACAAATTTAACGTTAACGTTAATATGTGGTCTCCTAAAGAATGAATTGTCGTCATTAAATATTTTCACAGTCAATAATATTACTTGCAAAACTAATCATAACAACAGTAATAATAGGGACATTATTTTATAATGGTTTTATTCTGGGTGCAATAACTACATTATGTTTATAAATGCCTATATTTAAATCGTGTCTGTTGCATTTGCCGAAAAAACATAATATAATGTAGTATAATGAAGGATTTGTGTTTGTTAAGAAGTCATACAGAAAAACACGCCACAAAGTTAGAGTCGACATTTTAGGGGTGTTGTCCGGACGCAAATAAACACAATCGGCTTTATTTAATTATGTTTTCTGCTTAAGCATCAGGGTACCACTACCCTGAAAAAGGTTTGTGTGTGGGGAAAATTAGGCAACTTCGGTTTGCAAATTCCTCCACAAACCCACCTATTGAGCCTAATAATAGTAGTAATAAAGTCTTTGTCTTTAGCGCAATGCTTGAAAACCATTTGTCTAACTCCGGAGTGTCCAGACCCAGTCCTGAAGCACCCCCAGGGATTTTCGTTCCAGCCAAGCACTTACAATTTAGTTGCTTAGCAGACGCCTTTGTCCAAAGCGACTTATACACAGCTAACCATTTCAACATTCATCCGCTTATACAGCTGGATATCACACTGAAGCAATTCAGGTTAAGGACCTTGCTCAGAGTTACAACAGCTGGGGTGGTGACTGGGACCGGCAACCTTTCGGTAAGAAGCCTTAACCTTAACCAATACACACACCCCACCGCCCCCATCTCTTGAATCAACTAAGCATTGCCATGATTAAGTAATTGAGTAATTCCAACAATATTGAGGTTGATGGCTATTTAAAGAGAGGTTGAATCCCTCCTGAATGAATGTCCTCCAGCACGAGGATAGAGGGCCCCCAGTCTATCTCCAAACACATGTTCAAGACATGGGGAACTGCCGCGCGGCGTACAGAGAAGCGGGGCAGTGACGAAAGCGGAAAAGGTCTATCACACAAATCAGCTCGCTGTGCGTCGTCGCTGGAGGTTTACTTCTGCTGCTGGAAAGGGGAAAGAGGCGCAGTTCCCGATGTAGGCAAAAATCACATTAAAAGTTTTGCTCAGTTGGACGGAAATCATTGCCTTACGCGTTTTGCATTTTCCTCAGTTAAGTAATCAGTTATCGTGCGAAACGTAGAACGACAAGTACCACGTTCTGAAGCGTCAGCTACGCGACATTCCGAGAACTATATATATTTTTTGCTTGTTTTTTTATACTATGTTCATGCGAAGTTAATCCCTGCTGTTACACGAAATTAGTTTTTGGTATGCGTAATGATGGCCACCTATCCAAACCCTGGAGATGACACCGCGGGGTTGATCGTCCGCGAAAGCGACCCGAGCAAGGAGAAAGATCGCGGCAAGGAGGAACCGATCCAGGAGAAGAGTTCGGAAACGACCGATCCATCTCAGAAGCCACCTTACTCATACGTCGCCCTGATAGCTATGGCCATTCGCGACAGCTCTGAAAAAAGGCTCACTTTGTCCGGCATTTATCAGTACATCGTTGCTAAATTCCCCTTCTACGAAAAGAACAAGAAGGGTTGGCAAAACAGCATACGGCACAACCTGAGCCTTAACGAATGTTTCATCAAGGTTCCCCGGGAGGGAGGAGGTGAGACGAAGGGGAACTACTGGACCCTCGACTCCGCGTGCGAGGACATGTTCGAGAAAGGGAACTACAGGAGGAGACGGAGGATGAAGCGACCTTTCAGACCCCCGCTGGCTCACTTCCATCCGGGAAAGTCTCTCTTCGGTGGGGATGGATACGGCTACCTTTCCCCTCCTAAGTACCTACAGTCCAGTTTCATGAACAACTCTTGGTCAATAGGCCAGCCCGCCTCCCCTATGCCGTACACTCCTTGCCAGGTGGCAAGTGGCAAGGTAAGTCCCGTCGATTTGAAAAGACTAGCAGGCCCCACTTCATACAACCCATACTCCCGAGCGCAGGGCATGAGTCTGCCTAACGTGATGAACTCATTCAACGACATGAGCCACCACCACCACCCCTCGTATGCCCACTACCCCCAGCAACTGAGCCCGGTGACAACGACGCCTTCGCCAGTCTCCTCTGCCAATGGAACGGGCTTCCAGTTCGCCTGCGCCCCCCAACCCGCCGAACTATCGATGATGCACGGTTCGTATTGGGATTACGACAACAAACCGTCATTGTTGCACTCGCGGAGTGACGTTTAGATTAATTAAAAATCGAGCTCCCCGATTTCAACTTTAGATAGTGTTGTTCGGTGTTCTAACGGCATACACTGTCAGAAACTATTGTGGATTCTTGGCGCGCGAACCGAAGACCTCTACGACCGTTCCACCCCACTTTATTGGATAACAAGAGACGCGAGGTCATGAGTGACCTGGTGGTAATATAGAAACGAATGAGTGCACACTGTGGTCACGTTTGCGTTTTCATTGAATGGCATCTTTCCCACTGCCGTTAGGACCTTCCAGTTATTTTAAACTCCATACCGTTAGCCCCAAAAAGCCTGCTATGTATTGAAAATCAAAATATTTAACACGTACTGCTAGTCTGGATTACTTAGTGGTTGAAATGTACCTGTGCCAAACTGAACCGGAATGTTCAGACTCTCTCTGGGGTCAGACTCGATGTTTTCCTGAAATGGTGTTTAATTCGTGGACTGAAGGTAGTTGGCAGCAATTAATCTTAAATATCTTAATTTTTCATCCTAATTATTTTGTCTTGTACACGTTGTAAAGACCATGTAAAACTAGTTTTTGTTTCAAAGTTTTGTGTAATTAATGAATAAATGTGTTTTTTTTATTAAAATAACAACCCTTGTTGGTTTTTGAAATGTATTATTGTATCGGTACTTATATTTGTTATTTTATTTGTTATATTTTTTAATTTCCACTGTGATGTTGGGCCCTAAGACAAACGAATATAACAAACGTGGAGACCGATTGATGTCAACCATAACGGTTACAACACTGCTTTAATGGATTTACAGTTTATTATCCTTAAAACGCTAGTCGTGCAAGGATGTGTTGCGTGTGTGTATTTCCATGTAAATCTTTGTGTTTATTGTTCTTTTAATTACGAACTTTATACTAAATGTTGGATAGTGTTTAGCTTTCCAGCGTCGTCACAGGTAAACAAAATTTAAACATGCTCATTTAATTGGGATGAATAGCCGATGCTTTTGAAGGGTTGGGCGAATGACGTTAAAAGTTCACGATCAAGTAAGCACCTATTGCATCAGACAGGCTTGGATAACGCTTGGATAAGTTAAGTATATGTATTGCGGATACTGCTTAACGTTTTCTTGTTCATCGTGTTGTACTTTTTGTATTTGTCAAAGTAGATTTTAAAAAATACAAAATGAAAAGAAAAGTGAGCACGCCAGAACGTCCTCGGGAATAAAGGAACAAGCCCGTACAAAGTCTCGGGCTGAATTATCTGCACGATCAAATAACCGGTCTTCATTGCGTAACATTTTTACTATATTTAAAAGGAACTGGGTGCAGGGGATACAGAACAGACTGGTGGAGGTAAAGCCGGTTTCATGACCTGCTTGAGCAGACCGCGACGAATTCCTACAAACTAAAAAAAAAAAAAAAAAAAAATCGAAAGCACGAAACTCCAACACTTTTTGCATGGATTTTGGTGTTTATGAATTGAACGGGATCGGTGTTTGTTTAACACGAGAGATTTAAATCTAAAACGCGGTGCTTTATTAACTGAACTCTGTTTTGAAAGAGAAGCGCATTAGACACTCGAACTCGAAATGGCATTCGTTTGTTTGTGATTGTGTTGTGTCCAACGTCACTCAAGTGATTTGTCTGTTTTGTGCATATTTATGCTGTCAATTCGATGTTACAGGAAATAGAAACCCAATAAAAATGTTAAGAGAAGAATTTGGACAATAACTCCAGTTAATGAGTTCATAATGCCATCCCATATAGATTGTCGCCGGAGCCCTGTTTAAATAAAACAGTTTGTCAGTACCCTAGAAGTGTGAAACATTTGTTATACGTTGTTTTGTCTAATTTGACTACCAACGACCACGCCACGTTTAACGTTTTGTTCTAGCATGCATTCATTTCGATGCGGATTTGAATATTCTAACAAGCTTGTTGCAATAATATAGGTCAAACCAGACTCGGACGTGATGGCTAACGCAGCTCTGTACAGACGACAGTACTGCATCAAATACTACCCTCGCAAATTATTTCCATTAACTAACACGACCACTGCAGCGTGGTTATTATTGATGTGTGTGTTCTTCCAGACACAAGCAAAGAGGCGAGAGTAAACGATACGTTCTCCAAGAAAATGAAACGTGAATTTTCGTCGCAGGTAAATTATATTTTGGCCTAACGTCTGATTTTGAACATACATTCTTTATAAATAATTTTATAAATAATTTACCATGTTAACATTGTCGGTTCTGGAACACCCACCGCCAGTACTTTCAGTTTCCCGGTGTGTGTGTGTGTGTATGTATATGTGTGTGCGCGCGTGGAAGTTTGATATTATCTTTTAATTACAAATGGAAAGTTCTTTGCGGTCATTTTGCTTTTACTGTGTTAAATAAACAATGATAATACAAATATTTGTTTAGCAACGGAAATTAATTCACACTAGCGTGAAGCAAAAATTTACTTTCTTGGGGACAGTGAGGCAACAGTGTGGCAACACTGTGTCAAAATAATGTATTTTTGCAAGATATATCAATTAAAAGTATCCTGGGTCCAAATAAAAACGTTGGCAACCCGCTAATAGCAATTATTAAAATCGTTGTTATTTGCGTTTTCTTTAATTTGTAAGTATTTGTTTTTACATTTTGTATATTTATGCGTAATTTAATTAAATACTTTTATGTAGAGTGCGATTAACTGGTTGCCGACGTTTTGATGTGGTCCCAGCCGGAGTGATCTGTGGGGAATTGGCGTGAAGGTATCGTGTTACTGCGAGTTGTGCTGTTTTTGTATTGTTTTTTGGTGTTTTTAAACCATAACCCTCATTTACATTTTCGCACGCTAACACCTTTCAAAGAAAACTACTACAGTGAACGTTTTTTATGAATGGGTTTCACAAAATCACAGACCACCCCCGTTTTATCTATTGGCTTTGGAAAAATAAAACAACACAACACAATTTATTCAAGGAACAATAATAATCTTTGTTTTATTAAAAGTAGCGAGAACATCAATTTCAAAATAAATAAACTGAATATAGCCCTTTTTATCTGACAGTGCCACTTTACAAAAATAACAGTGCTTTCTGTTAATTTTACGTGGAACTGAACTGACCTTGTTATTTGAACACAATAAGGTATTAGTCAGGTATTATGAGGTTAATATCGAACTTAAAGAACTTGGTGGGGAAGTAGGTGGCAGGTAAAATATTTTAAAAGTACGTATCTGAATCACGTGACTCAGTTCTGACACAGATCGTTGGGAACCTAAAATAACGCAACATAGACATCAGTTCAGTTAACAAAGGACAGCTGAATCTTTTCTCCATTCTATAAAATTTATATTTTTTGAAGATCCCATTGTATCGCATCTTTATTGTGTACATGGTGGTCCACAACTTTTTTTGATGGTGAAAATATGAAGACTTCCACAGCTGTTTTGTGGCCTTCAGAAAATATATACAAAATGGCTGACCACAGAAAAAAGGATACACATTTTGAGGTCACATTTTTGAGGTAGTGGGGTCTAGTCTAATTGTTAGATAACTAACCCATCTGACTTCTAGCTCCGGGCTGCCCTGCAACTAGTCTCGGTGTAGCCGGTCTGCTCTACCATTGCCAAAGAACACCAACTGGATTTCACAACATATACGCAGTGATGTAATCATCTATCATTTTCCATGATATTGCTTAAAATGAAGCTCGCTCGTGTTATTTTCCGATATGTGCAACCGGTTTAGACTGCCCAGTTATCAAGTTCAAGTTTCAAGTTTAAGTTTATTGGCCGTTTGCAACAAGTTAAAATACAGGTAGGCCTACATCTGGATTGTTCTTCTCATCAGTTTATTAGCCGCCTGATCTAGTTAAAAAGATTCAAATTCTTAAACAATATATATAAATAAATTCAATAATAAAGTTAATAAAAATGTTTCTAAAAATTGGATAATCAATTGAGAGTTTGACACTTGACAATTACCATCTGTCAAGGACATCTGCTTTTAAAAAGATCATTCCATACATATTTCCAGATGTTCTTGTGTTTAGACCTACGCTTGCGGATCCGTTGTTTGCTATCCCAATTATAATTATAAATTATAAATAATTTAAAATTGAAATTTTGTCCTACAATAAAATATGCATACATATATTTTTCTGTCAGCCTTTTGTCTTCACATTTTACATTTCTTTACCATATTAACATCTTAATAGTGGCGTTTATCGTGTTTCTTCAGCAAAAGGCATCCTATGTCACGTTACGATGATATTAATAATAATACTGACAATAAGAAGAAGAAGGAGATTATACTGGATAACAGCCGAGGCGAGGTCAAGAAAATTGTATTCTTTAGGTTTGACCCCCATCTCATTTACGTCCCGGACCTGCCCAAGGGACCGGCTTCCTTGCGAATTATAACGCAATTCTGTTTTTGGCATTTTTGGAAATGTTTTATATATTGAGCACGCGTCGTTTCCAGCTGGACCGTGCACCGGTCACATTAGGCACGTTGGAATGCGGAGTAGGGTCACTGTGGTTTAGTAAATATTTGACAGACACAGAACAGTACAGGAAAGTCTGATTTTGCAGAAATCCGTCAATTGTGAATAAGTATTTTTAGAAGAAGACAACCGAAAAGGTATTTTTTGCACGTATCGATTTTTTAAATTCTGTTCTTCCACCCCTCTTTTGGCGGGGTTTCCCTAGTCGCGCTGTTTCGCCGCTGGGAATATCTACGTGATCTCTTTTTGTGTTCGGCTGTGTTTTGATGGAAGACCTGAGAAACAATTTGACAATCTAACTGGATACCAAAATATTTAAATAAAATTAGAATGATTTAATCCTTGAATTGTCCTACATATAACTATTTGTTAGTGGCTCAGGATAAAACATTTATTTATTCTTACAAAAAGTAAAAAGCAATAAATTCACATAAATGTATCATAGAGCACAATCTCTCCTAGAAAATTCGTATTGACATTAGCATTAGTGTATTTATATTGATCCCAGTTAAAGCGGGAGTAAGAAACAAATGAATAAATAATTAATTTATATTATCAATACAGCAATTGATATTACCCCCTATTCTGTAATGCGTTAATAGTTTGGTTACAACAGTCGACGTTTCTGCTTCTACGCAGATACTGTTTAAACTGCTATATTTGTTTCAAATGCAGATTTGATGCAATTGTGCTGGAATTCATTCTGATTTTAGAATTTTAGACGGGTCACCTGGCAGAAGGGAGATGCATATGTAATGAAGGCATGTTCTCACTTTTCAGCATCAACAATAATTATAATAATTATAATAATAATTCTAAAAACAGTGATATTTTCCCCCAGTGGTGGAAAGACATTGTTAACATGGGCTTCGAGTGACAAATTAAGAATCCCGGAGAAGCCGCACAGAACTTTGATGCCAGAAAACTTTTTAGCACCAGAAAGATTGTGTGCGTGTAGTGCTTAGTTACCCAACAAGAGATAAATGTCTGCCGGCTCCCAGGCTGTTTCAGAGCTAATCAGCTTCCTGATGGACTTGTACTCTCCCAGCGGGAATTCCCAATTAAACAAATTATCTACTTCGATAACTGGTAATTAAACGCGTTTATGGAACCTTTTGATTCATACTTGCTTTGTTTCGGATTAAAATCCATCTGATTCTAGTGTGATTTCGGTGTGTTAAATCTAATTTAAAAACTGGGAAATTTGCTCTGTAATGGAAGTCAGCTAGACCAGCAGTCTCACTGACTGCTATTCACCTTTTAAACGTACCTTCAGTTGAACGAATAAATTGTAATGAACATGTGACAGGGAAAAGTGGAATGTCAAGGTAAGTTCTTATTATTCTTCTAAGACAATTGCTTGCAGAGTGTATCCCCAGAGCATCAGCCTCTCACGTCTGGCTCGCTATTGTGAAAGTAGTCCTTGCAGCTATATTTTCTGGGTCTCAGAGAGCCAAACACTGAGGTGAAGGTCGTGAGGATTGTGGCCTCTACCAATCAAACCCAAACCGTGTTTCTCATGCGGATTCCATGTTTATTGAGGCATTCGGTGATGTTCGCGGCTTTCACTGATAAGCCACGGATAGGCGCGCGGGGTACACGCTTGCAAACATGCTTTTCGTGGAGATTTTATGCGTCTGACGTTCTCGTTCTAGTTCATCGCATTCTGAATTTCCGCGGAGGTCCTGGTGTGGAATTCGTCGACAATAAAAGTATTGAAACTCTACTTGCAGGTACAGGGCGCCACCGAATGGCAAAAAGGGAAGTTCTCTCTAAAATGGGGAAAACGTTATTTCAAACATGTGTCGCGTTTCAAACGTGTGTGGTCACGGGATAACTTAATGGCTGAATTCCTCCATATGACCCCGCCAGGTATCAGAAGTCGCACTTTCGACAGTTCAGAGGTATTGGTGCTGTGTTGGTTCAGAATTAAGATTGTCTGAGAATAAGCGTCTGCACCAGATGATGAATGAAAATATTTTGTATTAGCTATTAGAAACGCGTAATCCGCGAGTTTACGTTATCCGTAATTCGTTTCCAACGAAATACTGTACTCACTTTTATCTACGTAAACAAACTATTTAAGTTTTTTTACAATTTGCCATGCATTGAAATGGTAATATATTTTTATTTATGTATACTTTTCTTTATTTACGAATTATTTTCGAAATTTCAACATGTATGCATTTACCTTTTTATGTATTTAATTGTTGAAATCCCTCTATATGTGCATGTTTCGTGGAGATACTGAAAGGGATGGCTTTCAACCAGCAATGTGTAACACTACAAGTGTACCAGAAGGTGGAGTTGTAAACGTACTTTTTGTTAACAAATGAAGTCTAGTCTGATTACTTTCCGTCAGTAGATTTGCTTAAAAGGTTGTGTGAAGAGAATAATAACCTATCGGTTAAATGTAACAATGCCGGTACAAATTAACCTACCAGAAAAGTTAAATTTAGACGTTTAAGGGATGGCAAGGACTGGCTTCTGGCCAGAGGTCCCAAAGAACATCAGAGCCAAATTATTTAATTCATTATAAACTGCATTTGTGGTCTGTGGTTGTATTTGACAGTCCAGGTTACTATAGGACACGTTTTTTTTATTTTATCACTACCCCACTCGATGGAGTTTTCCCCGTGGGCATGTGTGCCTTGGTGTCACAGATGCCCGCTGTGGGCAGACGGGACGTCGACATGCCACCAAAGATCCGGCGCTACAGCACGTTGCACATTGGGTGACCAAAAGGCTCCAATGGTTTTTCTGCCCACTGCGGCATCGAATCAGATCTGTGTGGGCCCAGACGTCTGCCGACAATGTAGCAGTTTGAGAGTCTCACGCTCCGTTTTCTTGTTAGATGTCCATATCCGGGAAAACTTACGCAGCAGTTTTGCTCAGTGCTACAACATTGAGTCTAAGCTGAGAGTCTAAGTAGGCACCACAAGTCTCATCGAGCCGCACAGCCTGAATCTGGGAGTCATCCTGGACCACGACCTGTCCTTCAAAGACCACATCGCTTCAGCAACTCGATCCTGCAGATTCATCCTCAGTAACATCAGGAAGATCCGTCCTTTTCTCACGAACAATCCACACAGCTCCTGGTCCAGGCACTGGTGATATCACGCCTGGACTACTGCAATTCTCTTCTTGCTGGCCTGCCAGCTTCATCGATCAGACCTCTCCTGCTAATACAGAACACTGTTGCCTGGGTGGTCTTCAATCAAAGGACGTTCACTCACGCCACCCCCCTCCTCATCAAACTCCACTGGCTCCCCGTTGCTGCTCGGATCCTCCACAAGATCCTCACCCTCACTCACCAAGCTACCACTGGATCAGCTACTGGCTACCTCCGCACGCTAATCTCGGCGTACAACGCCACCAGATCAGCTCCTGGCTGCCTCCGCACGCTAATCTTGGCGTACAACCCCACCAGATCAGCTCCTGGCTACCTCCGCACGCTAATCTCGGCGTACAACCCCACCAGATCAGCTCCTGGCTACCTCCGCACGCTAATCTCGGCGTACA
>JAOVYW010034322.1:3194-15804 GCA_025775045.1 Hiodon tergisus
GTTGTGAAACAACCAATGTTTATTTTTAACCATTTTTTACAGCAAGAGTCTTAACCACTTGGGCACCGCTGCCCTGATAATATCAGCTGCTTGTGGAGGGGCCTTATGCATTGTACTACATACTAAACTAAACTATGCTATGTTGACCTAGCATTTGCTAAGGAACTACTTGCTAACAGGTGGTATCGGCTCAGAGCTACTGCTTGTCTCTGCTTCAACTGGGTTCCTAAAAAGTTATTGTGTAAAATGAACACCTTCCAGTTACCATTCCTGCTTTCAATTGTGTCAAAAAAACGTTTTTAGATGTAAAACAAAATCAGTAGTAGTTGTACTCTACTGCTGCGTGAAGTCAGTGAGATTCTGTTAATTAAAAAACAACATTATCACGCCGGCGCAGGTCTGTTGGGTGTCACATAATGTTTTATCTTCCTTTGTTATGTTGTGGGACGGTGAGTAATCCCTAGGGCCCATTTAATGTAGTAATTACCTCAGAAAAGCCGAGAGCAACACAAGGGGGCGGAGCCGGTCCTGACCGCGCTTCTGTGGGCTTCCAGTGCAGGTTTCTGTCCCGGAAACGGAGATCACTTTGCCTCACGGACAGCGAAGGTCGACCGAGGAGCAGTTGGGCCACTTTCAGCTTCCTAAAGTAAAGGGGTGAGGAGCAGTGCTGTAGAGGTGGATAAATAAATAAGTGCACCACGCAGCACACTGTAATCATATTGTGGCCGTACGCTGTATACTTGGGTAGTGTGGCTCATTTTATTTATACCTAATAAGCAGCTTGTTGATGTCGATTTAAAGCAAGTGCACGTATTTACATAATGTAATGCAAAGCGCCGCCGCCTTGCAGGTCGAGCGTTCAAGAGTGGGTACTGATTAAACTGCTTTAGTTAATGCTAGCTGTATGCCTGGGGTGAAGTTTCTACTGCAAACCTTCTGTGCGAGTTCTGTAGGTACGTTCTTTAGCCTGGCAACCACACTAACTTTTGTCCTTCTAAATTTCACCCCACGAGTTGATGCAGGAATGCCTTTTTGCACTTCCATTTCTAGTATTTTTCTCTATTATCACCAGTTCTCTTTGTGAGATCAGTAAAGGGACGTACAAGGTGAGTTAATGACCTGTCCACTCGAAGCTACTAGGCCAGAGGGAGATTTTTGGCTCTATATTGCTTTTGAAAGTACCTCTCTTTTTCTCTCTCTCTCTCGCTCTCTCTCTCTCTCTCTCTCACACACACACACACACACACACACACACACACACACACAGAAATTGACATGGAAAGGAGGATTTTTACTAGTGTGAAGGGTATGTCTTGTTTACGGAAAAGTACAGCTTGAAAAAAAAATTATACTATTGAAAATGTTTTACAACCAGGCCAATTTAAAAGGCATTATATTTCATTGTAAAATCAATATCAACACTAAAAAGAATGGTATCACGTTGTCCATCAATACTAACATCTATAAAGTTGGCTTTACTACAAAAAAATACAGATTTTTATTGAATGAGGATTTTTAATGCTGGGAAAAAGATCTAAATCTAAAACAACCATTGCACTGCTTTCCTGGTAAGATTTTAAGTAATGACCAGTTGAGAAAGTAAGGCATCGTGCACCACTGAATCTGGAAGCTTTTCGTAATGCCTTTGCATAAAGTTCAAGGGAACGGAAAACAGACCCTTGACATATTGTGTGGGAGGAGATGCCGTGACTCACTGACTCATTTCTCAGCCTTCATTCATTTATCGATCAGTCTGTGTGGGGTAAATCAGCTGGAGGGAGATGTGGCCTGACCCAGAATGCATAGCGTTTCAGGGATGATCAGGTACACCCATGTGGCGAAGGACAAGCTGTAGCCATGATTGGGATGCACCCGGTCAGCAACGATGTACAGATGCAGTGCTCAGCTGGCATCAAAAAACCTAACGCGTGTCAGGAAAACATTCCCCATACCATTACATTGCAGTACCACTGATGCCAGGCAGGACTCACACTGCTTACGCCAAATCCTGACTGAGCAGGCAAATGTTCTTCCACTCTTCAGTTGTCCAGTGTTGGAGATCATGTGGTCACAGGAGCCGCTTCTTCTTGGCTTTAGCTGATAGGAGTGGAGCATGCGCGGGCGTCTGCTGCAATAGCCCGTCCGTGACTGTTGTACCGCAATGTTGTTTTCCTGTTTCTGCCCCGCCCGTTAGCTTGCCATTCTCCATCGACCTCTCTCATCAACAAGCTGTTTTTGTCCACAGGACTTCTGCTGACTGGGTGTTTTTGTTTGTTGCACCATTCTCAGTAAACACCAGACACTCTGAGATACTGGATCACACCACGCTCAAAGTGACTTAGGCCACTCGATTAGCCCGTTCTAATGTGCCATCAAGCAGTACCTGATGCCTGTCTTTATATAACAAGCTACGACCAGGTGATTCACTGTCTGTGTAGGAGAGATCCATTTTTGTGAACGGGATGGTGGCACCTAAACTGGCCGTTCAGCGTATGTCTTTCAGTGGAAAATAAATGGCATTGAACCTTGCACAGCCCAAGCCCATCAAAGGCCTGCAATGCACCGTTTCGACATGGTAGGCTTTTCTTCTATAAAAAGGCCTTGCAGTAGCATCCGGGAGAACGTGAGGCTTGGAAGAGAGCAGTTTTTCCTTACCCGGTATGTGTGTTAGTCGAAGTTAGTTGAACAATTTCGAGTATAACGTTGTTGAAATCTGACAGATTCTGGAGCGCAGTGAAGAACCAACCAAACTATTTTTGCTGGTGGAAAAGCCCACACTTCGAATGACCAAACCCATGAAATGGGTTGACAAAACGTATTTGATTGAATACGTTTGGGAATGTAGTGTAACATTCAAGTGTTTGTTTTCATATTGAATGTTATATAATTGAATTATTGATTAATTTATAACATCTTGTGGACAAAATGTGTAAGCTGTGTTTTCCTCCTAAGTTGTTGTAAATGCATGAATAAATAATCACAATTATAGTAAGCAAACGTAAAGTTTTATGTGGGAAGCAAACTGTAACAGCACATGGCACCCCTCGGTGAAGAGACTGAGGTGACTCATTACCACAACCTGAACTCGTAACCATGGGTATGAGCGTTCTGACTGTTTATGCATCTGAACACGAGCCATTGTCACGTATGTCTGTGCAACACCATCAGCCTCGTATTGGGCACGAGCGGAACATGCTTACGTATGGCATGAGGTCAGGCTGGATAAAATCAATACAGCCTAGCTTGAGATCACAACTGACACTGACACAAACCAGCCCTTGTGTCCTGTCCTGTCCTGTCCTGTTCTGTCCTGCTCACCAGGAAGGCCTACTTACAATTTCTGTCTCTATGCTTCCTGCTTTCATTCAGTCACCTGACCAATCACTAGCTAATTGGTGACTCGTCCACCATGGCCTTGTGGGAGTTAGGGTTAGGGCCACGGTGGTCCTTTGTCCTAGTACTCTCCTTACTTGGCCACAGTAATATATTTTCTACAATTCACATGCTGTATATCACAGAGCATATTGGTTAGGTTAGCTGATCAACTAAACTGGACCAGCATGGACAATGCAATGACTATGAAACAATTAGTATACAAATATAAACAGAAAACAACAACAACAAAAAGATTATATGAGGAATGGAGTAGAGCTAGTAGCTGCAGTGGAATCAATATATGTTTAGGGTTCAAAAACCTGGCGTTCAGGGAAAATAACTGGCTTCTTTTCATTCATCTCTGTTATTTTGAGTACAAAACACTCTGTTGCTCCAAGGCTGGGGATTCTGGGGGTTCACCAGAGGTAAAGGCAAACATTTCCTCTGATGAGTCACTCTTGTCTAATTAGATGCCATGGTGAGCATTGTTTTCATGCTCTGGTCTGTGTCAACACAGTCGCCGCGAAGACGTTATTCAGTCGCCGCGAAGACGTTATTCAGTCGCGCTCTCCACCGGCAGATTACACGTTCAGGTCTGAGACAGCCGTTGTGGGGCCCAGTCATTCATTGGGAAATTAGGGGAATATGTCATTTAAGGTGATGTGTAACGAGGAGTTTGGCACAAACAGACCAATTCATTGTAGACTACTGCAGATTTACTGAGGTCCTTCATTTCTGCCTGGGAAAACAAATTGTGGAGCGGTTATTGTACTGCCTACACAGCTACTTGGGGAGGGGAGTGAGCATTTTAAGAAGAGTGAAACAGCTTCGGTTCCATCCCTGCTGTAATTTGGATAAATTATATTAACAGAGTGTAATTATTTTCTGGTTATACATCAAAAGTAGTGGTGGTGCCTACTACATCAAAATTTTGTGCAGGGTCCTGGTTAACCATGGAACATTTTTTTCCAAAGTTGTTTTTGCCTAGCTATATTTGACGGCTTTGTTGTTGTTGCCGATTCTATGTTAGATTGCGGTTTTGTATTTGTGTAATAACCTCTAAACAATGTAGCTTATTCAGTTCTGTTTCTCTGGTCTCTCTGGTTTCAGTAGCAGCTCTTTGTTGGTCCCAGTGGAAAGGTTTCATATTCCGCTGCTCAGCATTTGATGTTAGAATAATGTATTTATTACATATTCTATTCTTGCTAGTCGTTAATAAATAAATATGCATGATAGTTATATTGATAAATGAATAAATGAATAGTGTCAACATCATTCAGATTCAGTTTAAAAATGCTATTCTCTTTTGCACAAATATGGTAAACAAATGATATTATTTACAATGTAAACGACTAAACTCCCTTATAATAACAAAGATTTGGGTTTTGCCATGCCTAAATCTAATAGGTTATTCAAATATTTGTTTCTATTTTGTTGTGTTCCACATTTGAGAATGATTTGATTGTTTTCTTTGGACTTCCTTCTCCCCCTCGTTCTCAGGTGATGACCTGGAACAGATCATGTCTGAAGTACAGGGAACGGTGGAGTTTTCTGTGGAGTTGCACAAGTTTCACAACGTGGACCTCTTCCAGAGGGGGTAAGCGCTGCCCTCCAGCTGAAAGAGGACTGCCGAGGATGTTTCTCCGTCTTGGGCATTCAGCACCTTCTCTAAAGCTTCAGATTGCTGCCGAGACAAATCCTCTTAACGTTTTCTCTTGCCATTTTGTTTTTTCGTCTACCAAAGCATAAGATGTCATCAGTATGTAAAATCGGACTGTTAGATTTACAGTAATCTGCCCGAGAGCCCAATGAAGGAAAACATTCACGTTAAGGCCCTGACGTGCGTTTTCGAGAGGCTTACACAATTTTAGAAAAAGTGTCCGCAAGGCCTTTCTGACTGACAGGGCTGAATCAATAGGGACACGTACCACATGGCAAATGACATACGGTTTTCCTTCACTGATTATTCATTCTGTCCCAGTACCCGCAGTGTGTCGGTGGAGAGACCTGGACTCCAGGGACGTGTGGAGTCATGTTTAGCTTCTCACCCAGACTGTATGCTTAACAGGAGGAACATATATATTACACACACACACACACACACACACACACACATTCTCTCATACAGTAATTTACCTTCGAACACAAGGTCCATATTTCAGGGAAACTTGTTTCTACACGTTCCTAAGAGTGCCCATACTACCAACATAAACATCCTTTGTGGTGAAATATTGCCACATATCACTGTAAAATATACAGTACACTAAAACGCCATGGTTAAGAATTTAGGTTGTTAATTACTCTGAAAACTTGGAACTCTGAAACTCAATAACTCATTCATGAAACGAAGATTGCCATTTGAAAATTTTATCTGCACACAAGAACAATCATCTACTGGGTTATGGGAACAAACAGTTCTGCAAAGTTTGTTCAGGAGAACACGGCCACACTTCCGCGAAAAGACACTTTTCTTAAATTTCCGATTACAAATTTAAAGTAGCTGGTAAGCTAGTTCACTGACAATTTGTATTAAATAAGCACGGCAGTCCCTTTTTTTCAAAGCAACCGATCTATCTTTTTTTCGAAGATCAATAAATACACGCTTAGAATTGAGCTTCTGTTAACAGAGAAGTGAAGACAGATAACTCTGTCTACATTTCTGATTTATGGGTGTAATTCCCCCCCCCCCATGCTTTTTTTTACATGCATTGACCACACACCCCAAATGTCATGGGGAACACGCCGTTTTCTATATATATATATATATATATATATATACACACACATATATGCATGGTCGTCGGCCATTTTGGATTGCAGGGCTTCCGTAGTTTTACCAATAATGATTTAATCGCCATTGTGAATTTGGAGTAAAGGTCGCATTTCTGCCATTAAATGTAGCTGCGGGCGGAGAGCAATTATGAAGTGGCATCTGGATTTTATCTCAGTAAGATGCCAGCTTTAGAGAGATTTGATTTTCTAAACAGGAGAGCTAAATCTTTTCATTGAAGTAATCCCTGCCGGGGAGCCCAATAACACATTTATTTTTTCCCAGTACCGTGTCCCTGCTTTGCAAAGCGGAAGGAAAATGTATATTGTAATGCAGTAGTATGATTATTGAAACCACATGTAAAAATGTGCACGTAAAAAAAACGCAGAGTTGATTGCAGTAGATCTCTGATTCTGTCTACATTTTTAAAAATCAATCGTGATAGACACGTTACAGGCCTTTTAGGTTTACCTGGATGCTTATATAGACATGCCCTATATTCTGGTCTTAATGCAAGTAGATTTAAACTCTGAGTAGATTTAAATCCTGACGGTTATTCCCCAAAGAGGCGGTCTCTATAAAAAAATGAAAAACACAGAATTCCAGATTGCCGGTCTTTCAGACCCCACATTCTTGTGAACTGATCGAAATCTGTAGAGTTCAACTGGCCGAGAACACGACACATTAACTGATGGTCCCACTGCATGCTGGGATACCATTAATCATTTTATAAGTAGGGCTTCTGGCTCGAAAGGGTTTTAGTGCTTTGTGGTGCACTAGTAGGGCACAACTTTATGAGTGCCCCTATGCTGTCCACATGACTGTATGTGACACCTGTGCCATCCACATGACTGTATGTGACACCTGTGCCATCCACATGACAGTGTGTGTGACACCTGTGCCATCCACATGACTGTATGTGACACCTGTGCCATCCACATGACAGTGTGTGTGACATCTGTGCCATCCACATGACAGTGTGTGTGACACCTGTGCCATCCACATGACTGTATGTGACACCTGTGCCATCCACATGACTATGTGCACCCCATAGACATATTTATAAATACTTATAAACTCCTGTGTCCGTGTCGTAGTGACTGGACCAGCTGTTGTGCCTAAAAGGAGGATGATATAATAGTCTGAAGTTATGTCTTGCATAGTATATTATGCTTAGGTTTATTTTTATTTGTATTTTATTTATATAGGATTTATGTTTTTAATGCATTTCTTTAATTTGTCATTTTAACATAATTGTCACCGTCTGGTCTTTTCCATTTCCATCTTTTCCAAGCGACTGTAAGGCAATGTTTTTCCCCCTTCCCAGGTTTTACCAGGTCCGTGTGGGACTGAAGGTTTCGCCGCGTGTGCCCCACAGGTTGATAGCCACTGCCACAGTAAACACAGGAAACGCAGGTAACAGCGGCGGGCAGAATATGCATTATATGCATACACGGTATATTTCATATTCTGTGCTCATAGTGAGCAGGTGCAGTAAAAACAGTGTAATTTATCTTCCCTCTTTCTCACATATTCAAATGAATGTTAGCAAGTTAAATCCTTATTTTAATTAAATCATTATATGCTGTCAATATAATGCACAAATAAATAAAGTATGCACGAATTTAGCAGATGTTAGTAATTCCAAAAACCAGGCAGGACGGGCATGAGAACAGATATTTGCACGTTTATGGGACATTTTTGACACAAGAGGTCCTAGTTTTAACCACGGGAAGTGTGTAAGGGGCTCGATAATAATTTCTGGCAGAAGAATGCAGAGACGCTGTCTTTATGTGACGTTGTTTGTCTAGGCCCACGGAGGCTGGGTGCTCATCCCGCTTTGATGCCTGCAACAACAGTCATTTTTCTTCTTGGCTTCCTGAATGCCACACAGGAATGCGGCCAGAAAGCGTCGTTTTGGAGTACTTTATTTTATTTTTTTGTCCATTCTTTCTCTCAGCTGTAACAGGTGCTCAGAGATTTCCATTTGCTAAATTCAAGCTGTTTCACTGGCTTCTGTGGAACTGGAAATCTGTGTTTTCTCTCAGTCCAATTCAATTCAATTCAGTTGGCTTTTATTGGCAGGATAAAAATAATAAATAATAAAAATAATCTATGTTGCCAAAGCACACAGATAAACAAAACAAAATACTAAAATACGTTTATTAAGAAAACACATTACCATATCCTCTATATTAACACACAGTCCCTCCCGCCCTCTCTATTTCCTTATTATTCCAATATTATTTGTCCAATATTCAGTGTAATGACTGCTGAGTCTGCTGAGAATGAGAGTTTTACAGGGCTTCAGTCATGTAACTGACTGGTTTCCTAACTCAGGCAATAAAGAGATTGCTTGATAAAGAGATAGACAGAGAGATCAAAGAATCGGAGGTATCCCAGGACTTTATAGTCTCACGAGGCTGCTATAATTGTTGCTGGACAGTAAATGTTTATGACGTTTTTAACAAGTCGGTCTTTGACCTACATACTAATGAATACCATATAACATACATCGATATCTCAGACGTTCGCCAAGTCATCCTACGTGGAGATTAATTTCTTGGGCTTAATTCTGTCTGAACCGACTTCGGTTTCAGAATTCGGCTCGGTCTTGTTTCCGGATGTGGATTTTTAACGCGGCGTAATTTTAGCGGTAAGAAGGAGCTGGTGAAGGGACTGCGGCAGGCTTTTGCACAGTGGGCGAACCCCTCTGTTCTTGTGTATGACATTGAAATCTGGCTTTCAGCTTTTCACTGTGCCCGGCTGTCAGCGCCACGTAAATAAATAATGATGTGTCCGACACTCTCGGCTACACTTTACGCAAATCGTTTAGAGGCGTTTCCTGCGCGCGTACAATAAATAAGGCTATAAACAGTGAAAAGAAGAATTTGATGGATATCCGCGTTACAAAAATGTTTTTGTTAAAAATGAATGGATGTGTCTGGCAATTAGGAGTAAAAATAAATAACTTCCTCTTGAGCTTCAGAGCTATTGTAAGACCTTTTTTCTTTGTCAAGTACGTCCATTATCTAAATTCTCCAACAATCTGCTTGAATAAGTTGTGGGCTGGTGATGTTAAATCTCGAGAGCCTGCCACTTTATAAATGCATTTATATGTCGTTTTTTTTGTGTTTATTTTTTTTTTTTACACAATTAAAAATGCACTAAAATCACGTTCATAAAATCAAACACCTATGCTACTGGTTTTAACATTCCGGTACACAATGATTAGCATTCCATGATTAGCATTCAGATTTTCCAAGGTTAAACAGAAACTGTATCCTGGGATAGCTGGACAAGAAGAACGAGCTTGGCGGGAGATTTCCTGTGCTGAGATCAGTTTCGGTCTAATGAGAATTGACCATGGATCAATGACATCAATAATTGTAATTCTTGTGTGATAATTGTATCAGCCGTCTAGTAATGCACCATGGGAGGGATCCTCTTATTTATGCCCCCCTCCAATTTTCACTGTGCAAGCCGTGCGGCTTACGTACAGTCAAGTGCCGCAGATCCATGTTTTAGGGAGAATACTGAATTGCAGTGCGTCCTTCAGCCTGAGGATGTGAATACAAGGTCACATAGTACGCCTCTAAGCTCCGCGGCTTTGAATTCTCCGTGCAAAGCACTGTTCCAGCCCGAGAAAGAGAGAGAGAGAGAGCTACAGAACTACTGTATTTTGAATAATCACAATCTCTGACATTGTACTTAAAATATATTTTGTATTTTGTATCTCTGAGGGAAAATAATTTTTTTGCCGTTAATTTAATTCCCTTCCACTAACAGGTTAACAGTCTCACAGCCAGGGATCAGAGTAGAGATTTCTGTGTTCGCGATTTGTAAGTAGATTACCCTCCATAAAGCAGAGGGAGTGTTGTGAGAGGCTTGGCAGCATTTACAGCAGCACAAGACCCTCATAGACGTGCTTCAAACTCCCAGACGGCACCCCTCAGTGGCTGGTGGCTGGTAGCTGGTGGATGATGGGCAGGGGCAAATTGTTAGGGAGCTAGTCCAGTGACCAAAAGCAGATGTAGCGTATGTGCGGGCTGACTTATGTTAGATATGCTGTTTGATGGTATTCTTCACCCTGGTTCTGTTCTGGATGTATTCCCCTCCTGTACCCCTAGCTCTTCTCTCTGGCGTTCCTGGTTCTGTTCTGGATGTATTTGGCCCCATGCTAAGTGGTCTACATATAGAATAAACCAATGACGCAATTCTGTCTGGAAAAATCCACGCTAGTTTATGATCAATGCCGGTTCTATCACCCGAGCCCATGAGAAAATGCGGCTTCATGCTTCCATCACATGACCTTTGACATTTGAACCCGTTACTTTCCTCCATCCAATCATTTTGTTGTAATGTGTATGTGGTTGAGATATCTACATAAAGGTTCACTGCAAGTTATTCATATCAATATTTGTATTCTGAATGCAGAATGTATTGTTTATTGTCCCTTTACTAATTTTATCGCATAGCTTTCCAATATTTCTCCATTTACGAACAGTATGAAGGTCATGTTGCGTAAATACTGCAACTGCTTTGTACCCAAGTCTTTTTCATCCTCTTCATGAGTGCTTCATTTTTCAAAATCATGCTGCAAAATATCTGGCTTTCTATATTGAGACCCTCAAGCTTGCAGTATTTAGCAGTTAAAGAAAAAGGAAAATCACAAATTTTAGGATTGTTTTCACATTTGCCCTACCGGAAATCAAACAGAAAGGTAAAAACTACTACAGGTACGAGGGGATAGGGTCTGTGTCGGGCAGAGGCGTTGGTGCCTAACACCTCCAAACCGCGACACCCCCCCATTGGTACATTCTTCCCTCCGCAGGCGTGTCTAGCTTCAGCACTGCGGCGGTCCACGACGACTGCGTCTTCAGCAGGATTTTTCAGATACTGTACAGGAATGAGGAGATATCGGTGAACGACACCATGAACTTCAAGGTCCACTTGCTGCTGGATGGAGAGAGAGTAAGTCAGCCGACCGCAGGTCTGATAAACCAGTCTGAATGGCCAAGGGAAATGTCCGCACATGTTGTACGCCAAGAAGCCTGCGTGGTTGGAAAATGCTACTTAAACGCTGGCTTAAAAGGCTCCTGAAGTTCTCTCCACTTAATGAAAGGACAGATTCACACGCGGAATGAATTTCTATCTCCTTAACTGATACTGATAAAACCTTCATGGTCTTACAATGAGCATGGAGTGACAGTAATATGACTCGGAGTGACTTGGGTTTGATAACAGCGTTTAAAGATTGCATTTGTTCACACAAGGTTGTTATTAGTTTCTGTAAGAAACAAAAAACGCTTTGTTTCGTATCATTGAGTGGAAACCGATTTGCGTGGACAAATACGCGAACACAAAAAGTCGAAGTGTTATTTTGCCGTTGTTGAAAGTGTCGCTGTGTTTCCCAAGAACTGAACAATATGGTAGATAGTAACTTAGCCTACACACGTCAGTTTCACGGGTCAATTCAGATTTAATATTGCTTGGAAACGCATTTCTTCAGGATAGACTCTGTTGCTGGGAAATTAAATGACAGGTCGTGGGTTGAAAAGAAGAAGTCTTCATTGCGTCCCTCCTAATTAAAAAAATTTCATTATGGGAATATTACACATTTATATTAAGGTAGGAAGTCCTATGCTCCGAAGCATATCAGATCAGTCACCTGTGACAATGAATATATCTTCATCATTGGATATAATATTTAGTTTAGCTCTTTTTACTATATAATTTAAACAAGAACAAAAAATATGTGTTTCTATTAAGAAGTCCAGTTTATCTACAGAGTATTCTAAACATCAGGATATGGCAAGATTTGTTTTTACATTTGATTTGGAATTTTAATTTGTTCATTTGTTCGGATCTGAATACACATTGGTTGGTTTTGTCTAAATGACTTATTATAAATTACTTATAAAACCTAAATAGAAGTTGTTAACCTACGTTCATTATACACACGCTCTCACTATTGCTTTTATTGTTACAGGTTGAAGAAGCCCTGAGCGAAGTGGATTTCCAGTTGAAGCTGGACCTGCATTTCACCGACAATGAGCAACAGTGTGTACCCCTCCACATTATTACGAAGCGTCGCCCTTTCTCTCTCTGCTTTTCTGTTCAGACCCTTTTTACTCCAGAGATCCTTGGCACAGAAGGCCTAGTGGATTTCAAAAGGCAATAAAGCTTTTAAAGGCAAAAGGGAACGGCTTTGATGGGACTCTCTCCGTACAAATTAGGCTTATATCTCACAGTGAAAAAAGAGCAACGTAGTAAGAGGAGACTCCTGAGAGTAAATCACTGCAGAGATCATTCCCGCCTGGAGCATCGCTTGTGAAACCACCAAAAGACCCAAATTAAGTGTTTAACGTTTGCCTGTGAAGGGGTCTCGTTTGTGTGGTTTCAGCCGGAGACAGCTCCAAAGACAGGACGATTCAGAGTCTGATGGGGAAAGTTTGGCACCTT
>JAOVYW010034322.1:15904-28364 GCA_025775045.1 Hiodon tergisus
TCGTTTGTGTGGTTTCAGCCGGAGACAGCTCCAAAGACAGGACGATTCAGAGTCTGATGGGGAAAGTTTGGCACCTTTTCCCAACAAAAATACCACCATTTCAAATACTCCCATTACAAATCATCCCAATTACAAATACCCGATTACAAATACTCCCATTACAATTATAATTCAAGGTCTCATCATATAGAAGATCCCAGCTAGTCTGCCTCAATGGTGGTCTAGTAACTCGATTGGTAGGATGAGTTGTTTAAATACAAATAGAAACTAGTGCACCGAAAGATTAATCATAATTATTTCTCACGAATACTTACAATTCATTTAACGTTGTAATTTTGTTCTTTATATTTAAAAAAAAGTCATTCATGTTGATATTGAAACCGGATTTCAGTCTAGCTTTTAATGTCAGCTTCACAATCTGGATGAAAATATTGAGGTATGAGCATTGCAAGTTTTAAGGTTATAGTTGGAGGATAACTCTTGTTCTCCTTGTATGACTTGTATTGACTTTGCATTGGTGCACACTGCATTTTCACGTCTGAGCGTCTGCGCCAGTTCGACTCGTGAGTTGCTCTGCAGGTCTGGCAGGACTGTCTGTCTGTTTGCACCTACATGCCATGCCGTCTGTTCTCTTTTCTCCCCGCGGTGTTGCTCTCAGGTTGAGCGAGATTGCAGCCGTGCCCGTCATCAGCAGTCGCACCCTGGGCCTCCATTTCCACCCTCGGAGGGGGCTGCACCACCACGTCCCGGTCATGTTCGACTACTTCCACCTGTCCGTCATTTCCGTCTCCATACACGCCTCGCTGGTGGCCCTGCATCAGCCTTTGATCAGGTAGCGTAGTGTGGCTCCACTGACTAAATTCTGCATACGTGTTTGTATATACGCTTTGGTCTTTTTTTTCCCTTTATTTGCACTTTCCTGTGTCTAGAAAGCAATTGTATTGGTCCCTGAAAGTTTTTTGTCTTCAGCATCACAGCCACAAATTACTGAAATACGACTGAAATGTAACCTTTATTAATATTAGACTGACTTTTACTAATGACCCAAACTTTTTGTTATTAAATGTTATTGTCATTTTATTTTAGTAATTAAAAGACAGCACGCACTTTTCATTGTTTTTAACGGTATTCTCCTATAACTGCAGCTTTGCCCGTTCAGGAAGGGGCTCCTGGTTAGGGAAGGGTTCACCAGAGAACGGAGCGGATCCGTCCACCATGTCGATAGAGAACCTGATGTTCGGTGCTGGGTACTGCAAGCCTGTTCTAACAGAGGTGAGACAACCAGAACATCACAGTTTAAACATGCTCATTCCCATAAAATGGGCAACTCCCTTTTCTACAGACCCACGAGACATGGAAATGGGGGGTGGGGTTCATGGTGGAAAAACCAGGAAACCTTAGAGCCCCCCCCCCCCCCAGAACATTTTAACATTTGTCTTTCCAAGCTTGATCAGAAGGATTTTATATTTTACAACGATAGTATGTTGTCCAGTTTTCACTGTCAAGTTCTGTCTCTGGCCTCCCAGTGTCTTGCCTTCCAGGATAGGAGAAGTTAATGAATTTGCGCTGGCGAAAGCAGTTTTATGTGTCTTGTAATTAAGTCGCTGTCCTGACCTCTTCTCCATTACTCACCGATCCCCCTCCAACCTTAGCTACCCGAATGGCCACTTCGGCCTGCGGAACGGAGGAACATGCTACCGTGTCAGATTCCAACGCCAATGGCAACGCACCCTGCTCATTATCTCTGTCAGGGTCCTGTACGCTTGCCAGTTTACAAGCTTCTTACCCTGCGGTGTTCCAGCAGGGAGCTTTTTTTTACAGGATTCGTTGGTCGCGCTTGTATTTCCAGGCCTATTGATCTAGTTTGAAGGGGGGGAGCTGTTACTGGGAGTTTAGGGTGGGGGGAAGAAGGGACTTTAGGGTCACGAGAAACTGAGCTTCTCCAGAGGTGGCCTTACCCCGGACACCAGCCAACGCAAAAGCCTTCTTCTCAGTGTTCTCAGCGCTGCGCTCTGCTGTTGTTTTAACAGAAATTACACAGAGCTCCTTTAATTGTAGTCGGTTCAGCCTAGAATTACAAAGAGCTGCATTTTACGTACCTGCCGTTGTAATGAGTTACCAGGCCAAGGCTTTAGTAACACTGGAGCACTGAGACGTTAGTCAACAATAGAACATTGAAACACTTGTCACGATCTACCACGTACTCATACAGTAAAACATTACATCTACCACATACTTATACAGTAAAACATTACATCTACCACATACTCATACAGTAAAACAGTACATCTACCACATACTCATACAGTAAAAAATTATATCTACCACACACGCATATGTACAATAAAACATTACATCTACCACATACTCATACAGTTAAACAGTACATCTACCACATACTCATACAGTAAAACATTATATCTACCACGCACGCATGTGTACAGTAAAACATTACATCTACCACGTACTCGTACAGTAAAACGGTTCTCCTGGCAGAGCGTATCAGGCTGTAAATCCTAATGAGGGGTCCTCGTGACCCCATTCCGGGGTTTTACACCCACCCCCCACCGCGGCGCTTTAATGCGCGTTCTGCAGCGCGTTGCAGGGTTCCTCCTTTGATCAGCGTAATGAGTCCTGCTTTGCCAGCGCGTACCTGCTGGTGAGCCGTGTAGAGCACAGTCCCCCTGCTCACGCCCTTTATTTATTTAGGGAGCGGACGCCCCTTCAGCACTTTTTAAAAACTTCACACTGCACTCTTTAACCGTTTTATTCTGTTTTATATGAGAAAAGCGTTTTATGGTGGAATTTGATGCTTGTGTACTGTAGAATCCATTTTAACTATATCAGCTGAAATCCTTATACAAGCTCGGCTGGAAAGAAATGCTCGCTTGGCGTTTTTTATTTATTTATTTATTTATTTTGTTCAGCAAACATATGATGAACATTTGTTCTTCATGGCGTACTGGGAAAGTGGGACAGCAAGAGGTTTTGTGAACAGTTTTCTGTGCAGGCGATGTTCTCGGAAAGACCATTTCTGTTAATATGGCTACCCTTTGGGTTTAAAACGGGCTAGCTCCAAAATATAACTGATATCTCGCTGTCTTAATCAGGGCCCTGTCAGACCCGTCTCATCCGCCAATCAGCCATCATTCCCAGTCAATCCACCAATCAAAGCGATTTGTGCAAACGAGCCTGGTGCAGAACACAAATACATAAACACACAGGTGTAAAAACACACTACACATATACTGTAGTTTTGAGTTAAACCTCAAATCTAAAAAAGAGCGAACTGCCCAATGCTTGTTCCAACTGTCAGTAACACAGAATTCAAAGAATACATTTCTTTGAAAACTTCTGTTTTTTTGGAAAATGACAGGTTCATAAGAAAAAATTGTGCATTTCTTTGCTTCCACTTCCATGCTTTAACATGCCTGCCGTCTGTAATCTGAGAAAACAAAGATGAATGAAAGTAGAGCTACAGATGTTTCTTCCTGGTGTTGGAACTCAGTGGCACAGGAATTACAGAGTAGGGGCTGATATGATGATAGGGCTAGCATTTACAGGCTGAGAAAATTATAGTACATGCAGAGATTCAGACGTTATAACGTTCCTGAAAATGTGTTATATAGTTACGTTCAAAAGCAGTAGGACAGAAAGCGAAGTACGGCGTGTTTTTTTTAAAATAAATGTAAAATGTCATGGAGGTACATGGTGTTTTTACAGAAAAGGCCTAAAACGGCATGAAACAGTCATTCGTAATACAGCTTAGACTGTCAGAGCACATCCAAGGTGTGCTGGTGAGAAGAACTGAAGTTGGAGAATGTGCGCTTACAGGGCCCTCTGCTGGGGAGAAAATTAGATGCATCTTCAAGGGCTTGAAAATGTAACGTATAATCCCTTTGCAATGCCCGTATTTAGTTACTAAACCTTTGGTACATCAAATGCTCTCATCGGAGTATGAACTGTCATTTACCATGCAACTCTGTGTGAACTCTATTGTAATCAAAAATACAAAAAGGTACAAAGACAAATAAAGATTTTTTTAAATAATTTTTTTTAAAAGTGGTTGATTTAGCAGAATTATAGTTTTTTTTTTTTTTTTTACAGAATCTTTGAATTTTACAGAATTTTTACTCAACATGACCATTATATTCTAGTGGTATTGTATAAACAGAACAGACAAGTAATTAACTTTACTCTGAAATGAAAACTGAACCAATAATATTTGTTAATATTGTCCCAAGGCAGCAAATTAACACAAAAACATGATACTTTACGGTTTGATATAAAAATAAATTAATAACTAGAATGTATGAGTGTATAACAGCACTATGATGGAATTGCCTGCTGTCTAACGACTGGAGAATCCAGGGAGGAAAACTGGAGCTTTTCAGATGTGATAAGAGATGGATCGGATGTGTTAAAAATACCTTTCGGCCCTCTGGAGGAATGCTGCTGAGATCTTTAGAGTAGAAAACGGAAGAATTTTGCACAAGCTGGTTTGACGTTTGATGGGGGTGAAAACAGCTGTCAGAGGCGCCCATCCAGACTGTCCCACAAATTTACAAGTTTGCCCTAGCAGGGTAAACCGTCGAGTACAGGCCATTTCTCTGTGATCATTAAGTCCTCCAATGACAAAAGTGTAGAATATGGACTGGCGTCCTGTGGTACTGGAAAGGACCCCTCACTTGGAATGAATGCTGCATTGCAGAATGCAGATAGGCAGTCTAAATCAATTTTTATTCGTGTTGTTGTACTGTATTTTTTACAATAGAATTGCCACAAAGCGTTGAAAATATTGCATTTTTTCAGAGGGAATACAAAAATAAAATAGGAAACCGAGAGCCAATTTGGAAAAACGAAATGATTCCTTGACACCTGAGGCAACCTATATATATTATAGATATATACACGCACACACACACATACAGTACTGTACAAAAGTCTTAGGCACCCTAGCGTCATCCAGGCTAAGATTACCTGGACAGACAGAGGGAAGATAGTCTGTAGAAGGTTTGTGAAAAGTTCCCCCAAGATGCTTGGAACAATCTACCCGCTGATTGTCTTCTAAAACTGCACGACAGTATACCTAAGAGAATGGATGCAGTTTTAAAGGCAAAGGGTACCCCACAATGTCTTGCTGTGAGGCTTTTGATTCCTGAGTAACCATGGGTCAGCTGCAGAGAAATGTTGAGATACACAATTCCTTTACCATGACGACAAATGTGCTTCTGTGGCAAGGATTCAGATGGTTTCCTCATCACGCCAAATATTGATTTTATTCCTATAAAATTTTTGTTGGGTGTTTAAAAAAAACAGTAAAACTGTTCACTGCCCTGTATAGTATTTATTTTATATTTAGAAACTGTTCAGTCCAGTATTTCTTTGTTGTACAGTATGTGTGTATGTATGTACACTTGACATCTGGGCGGGGGCATGGGGATTGAGGGGTAGAACGTGGAGTCTGGGTTGTGTTAAGTGGTGAAGGCGCTGCCACGTAAGTCCTCCTCTCTACTGCTGCAGACAAGCTGTGTTTAGTGCCGATGGTGTCCAGTGTGCCATCTCATACTGTTTCAATCAAGACTTCCTACATGCCTTGCTCATTCTCAACAGCCTCCACAAATATCTTAGCAGGGGGCATTTAAGTGGTGCTTTGAGTAGGCAGGTTACAAGGGGAGGAAAATATTTTGGGGGTGGGGTAATGGAGGTATTCAGAAGACTTTGACGGGTTATAATTTGATTGAAATGATTAAGGAGGTTGTCACGCGTGGCCCATAAAATGTTATATAATTAGGGGAGGCTGAACCTTATTTTTGCAGTTGGAAGTGCAGATTCTGCGCTGATCCTGTTCTCTGTCGGAGGTCTCTGGTTGGAAAGATAACGACTCAGACAGAGGCCTGCTGGGGATGTGTCTGAGGAGGTCCGTTCCCAGTAAACCGCCATTACTTCAGGATCTTGACCGATTTGTCTTTTGTTTTTCCTCGACAGGGCAGTTTCTACGTGCCGTCTGAGAACTGCCTGCAGCGAGCTCAGACGTGGCACAGAAGACTCTGTCGCCTCCTGCTGGCAGCGCACAGAGGCCTGCGCACGTACTACACCCAGCTGATGAAGGAGATCCCTCAGCTCATACAGGAGGAAATAGGTAAAGATCGGAGCCCTGCACAGCCGAGATTCCCTCGGGGGGAAGCATAGCGTCGCTAAATGTCATGCTGTCTAAATGGATGTATGCATAGAAAAACACACACCGTGTGAACTGCTCTGAATAAAAGTGTCTGCTAAGTTCAGGTTGTTTGTTTTTTTAGAGCGAAATGCAGTCGGATCAAGAGTTTGGACGCATTAGATAACAGTAATCCCAACAGCGTGTTCGTTTCTATTTTCCGAACGCTGTGTGAAAACCTCTATTATCCAGATCAGTTTTAGCACTTTGATTCTGCCTGCCTTACTGATTAAACAGAAATTCAATAAGAGGATATTATATTTTATGAAAAGCCCTTTAACATTCTCTCAGCTTTCTATGAAAAAGCCCATTTTGGCAGTTAGCAGTGGCGTTCTTTCTAGCTTGACCTTCTTTCAACTGAGGTTTGTTTTTTGGTTCTTTTCTTCACAGAAGAGCTGCCCATAGAAGAGACACTAGCCCAGCTATCAATTGAACTGCAGGTTTGCACTAATGGGACCTTGAATGTTTTAAAAGTCAGAACGATGACATCCGCGAAGCCCATAACATTTGCACATTTGCGCGAACCATCTTCCATTAGTTTGTGGCCCTACGTCTGTAGGCCTATGACATCTAATGACTGGGGGAAGGCAGAAGCAGAACATCTGCCCCTTCCGCTCCGTCGCTGAAGGCGGATGTTCATCAGTGATAAATCAATGTCTCAAGTGCGGGATGTCTCACCAAACCTCACCCCACCGCCTCCCTCAGTTGCAGAACGGTCACGAGAAGGTGGCAGAGCGGATCAGCCGGGACCTGGCCCAGTTGGGCTCTCACCTGGCAGCTCTGTGGGCCCAGTTCCTAGAGGCCGCGGTGCCACACACCGATGTCCTGTCGCACCTGGCCCAGGAGCACCACACGCTGCGGGTGAGCGCCCCCTCCAGGATGTGAACGTGCAGTGGTCACGCCAGCTGATAATGTGCACCAGACTGTTCTCCTTCACGCTGGTTTGGGACAGAGACTAACGATAACAAAGGCCAAAGTGTTAGGGTGAAATAGCACCGTCTCTCTTTTCATAATGGGAAAATTACCCACACTAATGACCTTCCCATGACTGGTTGCTAATGAGAATATTTGTATACCCTCCACTCAGTAGATGGCTAATTCAAACATTTATTTGCAAATGAGTTGTCTTCTAACAGTTATTTCAGTGATTGCTTGATCATGCACATTTAGGAACTGAATCTTTTTTTAAATTTTCTTTTAAAATGGAGATTACTTAATGATTCTCTTACATGTGTTCTTGTTTGCTTAATTTAAGCGTTTGTCCTGCTTTCTCTAAACAGGTCCGGCGATTCTCAGAAGCTTACTTTTTCACTGAACATCCCAAAGAGTCATCTCTGACTTTCCAAGAAGACCTGTGAGTGCCTACAAACCCTTCTCGGTTAATAAGTGGGATGTCAGCAAATAGAGACTAGTGAATGGAGACTAGCGAACAGAGGCTAGCCGTTTCGACTGAGTGGTATTTTGGAAAGTGGGCGGGGCTCGTGTTCCCCAGATCGAGTGTGGTCAGTGACACTGACGGACGGCTGATTCTGTGCAGGATCACGAGACACGGGCAGATCGCCGTGGAGACCCGGAGCTCAGACTATCTGACCCGAATGCCACCGCTGCCTGTCGAGTGCCTGGACATCGACGGAGACTGGAACAGCCTGCCGATCATCTTCGAGGACAGATACGTAGAATTTCTCTGTCCGGGTCAGTGTGTGCCTTCTGTCTTTATTTTTAGACGCGGGTACTGATGAACCCCATCTAAAATCTTTCTCTGAATGTGTAAACCTGTGAACGTGCTTGAAACTCAGCAGCACTCTCTACTCATTTCAACTCTAGATCAGAAATCGGACGACGCCCCGACGTGTGCATCACGTTTGCCGAGCCCGGTTCCTGCGGGAGGGCTGCCTCCCTCCGACTCCCCTGCTGCTGCTGCCGCCTACGCTACTGGCCCTGCCCAAACGCTCTCGCCCTGTCACACACCAGCAATAACCCGGGGCCTGCCCCACCTGTCCTGCACAGGGCAGCAGAGGGAAAGCTGTGATAGCTGTGTGGAGGCTGGCCACCCTGGCCGGGAAGGAGCGGCCAAGGAGGAGGACGACTCCGGCACGGGTCTGAAGTATATTGAAGTGAGGCCCAGTGACGCGGACCCTTACAGAGGAGATTCTGTACTAATAGTGATGTCAAGTGACAGTGTAGATAAAGAGCTCATGCGTTCCAGCAGCAAAGACTTATCTCACTCTTGCAATTTAGCAGAGGACGTATGTGAGGGCGGCGTTCCGTTAAAGGTTCATGAAGACAGCAGTATTGCTGTTAGCCATGACACATCCAGGTTACGTATTTTGGACTTGATCGAGCCAGCACTGACAAACACCCCAACCCAATGTAAGAGCTATGGGAACGAGGACCAGCAGTTGATTAGTCTGTCTACCTCGGAAAGCTTGCTCTCAGAACAGCGCTTTGCTCCACGGCGAGAAGGCCCCCTGCAGGCCAGGTCGGGAAATGCGCGCAGTGCCTACGGTGACCCTAAGACAATGAAGAGGTCCTCCTCCGTCATCTCCGACTCAGGCATCGAGAGCGAGCCGAGCTCAGCAGCCTGGCCCGACCTGCGAGCCAGGCCGCGGGACTCCTCTGGTGAGCGTGACGTCCCGCAGCTGCCCGCGAGGAGGCATGCAAGCGGTAGCGCCGGCCACCGCAGCTCCCTGGAGGGCTTCCAGACGGAGAGCAACGCCAGCCTGCCCAGCGGCATCCAGGCGTCCCTCACCTCCATCAGCTCTCTGCCCTACGAGGAGGAGGAGCAGGAGGTGGAGCTCAGTAAGCTTACCAAGTCCGTCTCAGCGCCGCAGATCAGCAGTCCTGAAGACACAGAGGAGGACCAGGAGCCAGCAAGTCAGGAACCAAATGGAGAGATCCAGGGGACGGACGGCTACGATACAAGCCAGAACCCAGACAAAGAGAGCCAGGGGATGGGCAGCTATGAGCTGTTGGACACTTACGCCACCATCTCTGGAAGTGACATCAGTCCCTTCAATCCTCCAGTTGGGAGAAATTTTTCCCCCGAGGAAATCCTGGGTGGGGGTCTGTTTTTTGACTGGGCAACCACCACAGTTCACCAACAAACCATGCCCTATTTTGGAGTCTATGACTCAAAGGATACAGAAGAACCTGCCAAGCCAGACCAGACCCAGTCAGACATCTTGGGAATGGAATCGGTTTTAAGTGGAGTACCAGAAGTTCTATTGTTTAAACGGTTTGTTGAGGAACACAGCATCGATGACTCTGCATTTGGCCAACTGGTCGAGAGTCCAGAGCATTGTCAAAACAGTTCCATGTTAAAACTGGAAGTCCCACTGGGTTCAATATCCGAGAAGTATTTGGTAAGTGATGATGACCAAAGTTACCATCAAATCAATCTGAATGAGCGAGATGGAGATGAGCAAAGCCCGCCGACTACGCCCGGATGTCCAGTCCAGCCGCTGTTCAGTGCACGTGAGCAGTCTGTCTGCAGAGTTGGTGCTACAGCCAGTGAAGAGGAGCATCCGCCCTTCCAGGGCCAAGGCAAGCCCCCCAGGATCCCCAGTTCAGGGCTGGCCTTCATGAACAAGAAGGTGGTGGAGGTGGTGAACATGTCCGTGTCCTGCGCTCCCACATGCCTGCCCTTCTCCTCGGCGCTCCGCGACTCCCCGTCCATCAACGGCGTCGCCTCCCGCCCGGCCGCATCACCCATCACGCGCCAGCCGCTGGGCTCCTTCGGACTCGTCTCCTCCACCTCCTTCTGCGCTGACGAGGAGACTAACGAGAGGATGCTTAAGTGAGTACGAGACACAAATTCTGTTTGACGGGAGTGATTCATCTGGCTGAAAAATGTATTCATCGAAGAGGCAATGCGTTTTTCGACATTCCGATTATAATGTTTGTTTAATATGCAAGTTCAAAGAAGAACTTCAAGAAAATATTAATGTCATTTTTTGAGCTTGAAACCTGATTTAGCTTAGTCCTGTATGTATATCTGAAGTTCATGTTGCAAGTACTTGGGTTTCTTCTATGCTAATATAAGAAGTAATCCAGCTAATTCTAATTATATAATGCAAAGTAAAAACTGAAATGTTTGTAAACTATAAGCTGTTGCTGGTTAAGCAATACCTTAAGAGACTTTTAAATGATAAGAAATAAGTTGTTGGTTGAGTGAGTACCTCTTGTTTGTGTGAGTATAGTTAATACACAAATGTCCGTTGGCGAAATCAGTTCACTGACCCACTTCCCGTGTGCAACGACTGCTGTTGCAGTTTCTATCAGGCCAAAGAGGAGCTGATGACTGCACTCAACTTCCAGGCCACCCTGTATAGTGACCTTCCTCAGCTTGCTTCCGACCTGCCCTACTTCCCTCCTGAGGAGGAAGAGGAGGAGTTTGAGGACGGGATCCACCTGGTTGTCTGTGTCCATGGTCTAGACGGTAAGACATCATAAACACTACATGGTCTAGATGGTCAGACATCATGTATGCTGTATGGTCAAGACGGCCAGACATCATGTACGCTATATAGTCACGAGTGATACACTGTTTATCACTGTGTATTGCCCACACTGTGTCTGTGTATCATTGTGTATTGCGTACACTGTGTAACACTGTGTACTGTGCACACTGTGTCTGTGTATCATTGTGTATTGCCCTCACTGTCTGTGTGTATCACTGAGCAGTGGCTGGAATTCAGTGGGTTTCCACCTGGGTGGCACCATATTGGGCCTGTGTCTAATCTTTGTATAAGAATGAGAATGATTGATTTTAAACTCTTGTGAACACCTGACAGGAAACAGCGCAGATTTACGCCTGGTGAAGACCTTCATCGAACTGGGGCTTCCTGGGTCCAGACTGGACTTCCTGATGTCAGAGCGAAATCAGGTGAATCCAAACCTTTGTTAAAGATCTCATGGACTAACTGGTTGATTGATGGGCTTAATAATATTGCATTAAAATTAAGACGACACTCCCTTTTAATTTGATCTTTGTTGTAATACAATTTCTTTTTTCCTATTAATCCCCTAAAGACTGACACGTTTGCCGATTTCGACACAATGACAGACAGACTCCTGGATGAGATCATTCAGCACATTCAGCTGTATAACCTCACCATAGGCAGAATAAGGTTAGAAGTTTAATGACGCACAACACATTGTGACGATGACTTCGGAGATCCATTCATGCATCAGAGTGTGGGAAAGAAAAGTTACATCAAACCGGAGCATGTCCACTACGGTAAACTTTACATTAAGGAGTGCAGCACATACAAACCACAGTCCGCACATTAACTATTTAAACGCACAGGATTTAATGCTTTTTGCCACTAGGTGGCAGTATTGAAGCGCAAGACTATTTTTACCTATATTCAATTATCAAGATTTTACGAAATCATATCATCTGTGTTTTTAAAATGTTTGTCCTCTTAGTACTGGCCGCAATTAATAATAATACGTTTTATAATTGTAGTTATAAATAATATGATTTTTTACAAATGTTACTAATAAAATGATGATCACTATACACATTAGATTTTTTCCTCCTGTGTTTTGTGGTCTTAGTTTCATTGGACACTCCCTGGGAAATGTGATCATCCGCTCTGTTTTGACTCGGCCTCGTTTCCGTTGTTACCTGTGCAAGCTTTACACCTTCCTCTCCCTGTCCGGTCCACACCTGGGCATGCTGTACAACAACAGCACCCTGGTCAGCACCGGTAAGGGCGTCCGGAGAACCCACGCACACGCACACGTACACGTACACACGCACACATACACACACACACACACAGACACATACGCACACGCACATGTACACACGCACACACACACACAGACACATACACACACGTACACACGCACACGCACAGACACACAGACACATACACACACGCACACAGACACATACACACACGCGTACACACACACACGTACACACGCACAGACACACACAGATCTACACATGCACACATACACACGCACAGACACATGTACACACGCACACAGAACCCCAATCACAAACACACACACACACACACACACAGATGTACACACACACACACACAGAACCCCAATCTCTCACATACACACACATTTACATTTTGCATCCGTGTTCATTTTCAGGCCTGTGGTTGATGCAGAAACTGAAGAAATCTGGATCACTGTTGCAGTTGACTTTTAGGGATCACACAGATCCTCGAAAAACATTCCTCTATCTGTTAAGCCAGAAGCCAGGTATGTAGAAAA
>JAOVYW010034361.1:7582-22300 GCA_025775045.1 Hiodon tergisus
TAACTGCAGTGCGATAAAGGCATTATCAAACACATAGGCCACTGACTAAGACACTTTAAATATCATGATGCCCAGAAAACTGACTGGCATTATAATTCTGTTTTTAATATACAGTATTTTCTGATGAATGGAGATTTTTATTAATCAATTTCTGTGATAATCCATTGAACTGCAGATTCAAGAAAGAAAATTTCTTGGTAATCCCTACATATTAAAGAAAATGGATGATCTTTTCTGAGATTTTATTCCGATTACTTAGGAGGTCAGTGTAGTTTGCATTATGGGCACACACACACACAGAGACACACACACACACAAAAATCATTTTTTCCCACCACCATCTCTGTTTGTGATTTTCAGAATAGGGTCAACAATAGTTCAGTGCAAGAGGCCAGGTGTGACTTTTTCTCCTTTAACTTCACACAACCACCTCTTTCCATTAAACACTATTCAAACCTTGCCACTATTTAAAAAGTAAATAAATAACATAGTCATCAATAAACCGTTCAATCATAGATCAGACACTCAATGACTTAGGCCAAAAATGAAGTAAGGACACAGTACCCCTCCTGTCAGACACTCCTCCACATCCACTGCCACTGTAATTTAACTTTGGCCGTTGAAGTGTAATATTTAAACTCAAGCCAAAGTACCTGGGGATATGGGAAATTGGCTAGAGCTTCCAAAAGACTGGTGATTGTTGGGCTTTGAGCATGTAATTTATCTGCAAAGCCCCAATTTTGAGTGTCATAGCAAAGGGTCTAAGTACTAAATGCTCTAAATGTGGTATTTCGGTTTTTTTTTAAATCTTTAATATACGTTAAAAAATCTCATTTTTTTTTTTTTTACATTTTTGAGTAGCTGTAAAGTAACACAATGTGGAAAAAGCAAAGGGGTCTGAATGTACTATACATACAGTATATGTGTATACGTGTGCGTGTGTGTGAGTGTGTGAATCTGCCCCCAGGCCCTTTAAAACTAACCAGCCTGATATTCCATACCTGCCTGCCAATTCCCAATTATCCTCAACTATGTAATTGATACAGTTGTAGTCAATGTTTGAATCAGCCACAGCATTCAAGGTTGTGGGTTTATTTAATTGGAGCAGTACCTGAAGGGAAAGTGTTAGTGATTGTTTAGAGCTCAGGTAAGCAGAAAATTGTTGGAGGAATTATTTGGGGATTTTTATCTTGTTTTTGAGAACTTGATTGTGCATAGACCTGTTACAGATTAACAACCATTTTGCAACGTTTTGAAATGTCCCAATTATACTTCTGCCGGGATCATTTAAGATAGAGTATATTGTAGCGTTTTCGGAATGCTATTACCGTTCTTTGGTTCAAACAAGGAGTCAGACACCGATTTCAACAGGAAGACATGTTCTTTATTTACACATGCGCTTACGACCACCTTAACAAAGGCAGAACTGGCAGTGAAAAGACTGGTAATACAGGGGAAAACACAGAAAGCCCTCACACAAATGAGCAAATCAAATCACGGTGGGGGAACTAAATCTTAACTAATAAACACTAAACGATCAACTAACTAAACTGTGCTGCTTCCCATCCCCGTTACAATATTTGTCTCCTTTTGGTGATTTTTGGCAACCTTGCATGTCACTGAATATATATAACATATATATATATATATATATATATATATATATATACACACACACACACTATATGGAAAAAAGTTGGTCTTTTGGAGTGTGTCTGTTGGACTTTTTGAAATTCTTCCAGAAGAGCATTTCTGAGGTCAGACTCTGATGTTGGACGAGAGGGCCTGGCTCGCAATCTCCGTTCTAGTTCATCCTAAAAGGTGTTCGATAGAGTTCAGGTCAGGTTTAGTTAAGTTATTCCACACCAAACTCATCCAACCATGCCATAATGGACCTTGCTTTGTGCACTGGGGCACAGTCATGCTGGAACAGAAAAGGGGCTTCCCCAAACTGTTTCCACAAAGTTGGAAGCATAGATTTTCCCATAATCTCTTGGTAAGCTGAGGCATTAACATTTCCCTTCAGTGGAATTAAGGGGCCTAGGCCAACCCCAGAAAAACAATCCCATAGCATTATGCCTCCTCCGCCAAACTTTACAGTTGGCACAATGCAGTCAGGCAGGAAACATTCTCCTGGTATTCGCCAAACCCAGAGTCATCCATCAGACTGCCAGATAGAGAAGTGTGATTCGTCAATCCACAGAGCATTTCCACTGCTCCAGAGTCCAGTGGAAAGTTTTTGTGCTGATGTTAATGCCAGAGGAGGTTTGGAACTCAGCAGCTATTGAGTCAGCAGAGCGTTGTCGACTTTTACGCACTATGCACCTCAGCACTCGGCGACCCCACTCTGTAACTTTGCGTGGTCTGCCACTTCGTGGTTCCTAAACGCTTCCACTTTGCAATAATACCACTTACATTTGATCGTGGAATATCTAGGAGGGAAGAAGTTTTACGAACTCACTTACAATGGTGGCATCTTACTACAGTACCACGCTCGAATTCAGTGAGGTCTTTAGAATGACCCATTCTTTCACAAATGCTTGTAAAGGCAGACTGGATGGCTAGGTGCTTGATTATATACACCAGTGGCAATGGGTCTGAATGAAACACCTATATTCAATGATTAAGAGGTGTGGCCCAATATTTTTGTCCATATAGTGTGTGTGTGTGTGTGCGTGTGTGTATATATATATAAATTTTTTTTTTTTTTTTTTTTCTGATCTTGACTATCTGTCTGCCAGGCAGAGAATAAGCTGCCAAGCGATACATTATTGAAGATAAAAAAATGACAAAAAGATGAAACATTAATCTGAAAGGAAGGAAGTGGCCAGAGAAATGTCTAAGATCTCAGAACACGTGACTTTGAACAAGTTATATTTCACGGGCTAACATATCCTGAGGAACTGGCTTGAAGTGGGTGTCAGTCAGCGAGAAAAAGTAGGAAAGATGTAAGTGTGAAGACTAAGCATAAACTAAGTCGATACAAAAATTATCTGTGAGCTGTTCAGATACCAGTGCAGTTGTGAGATAATCAAACGAGTGTGTGCAACTCCACACACTCCAGTTCCAAAAACCATAAAGATGGAGGCAGGGGACATTTTTTGTTGATTTGCGTGGGTCTGATCATTCCATAGGAATGCAGAGTTTAGGCAGCAAGATGCATTAATGTTCTATTTGATGTATTTAAGGATACAATACTTATACACTACAGTAAGGGGTGCCTTCAGCAGAACATTCACAGACCCTTGTTGACTATGCCACATTACAGAGACCCCAGTGAGAGACATTGTTATGTATTAAATCATTTTCTCCTTCATGTTCTAAATGCCAGTATGCCATTCAATATTTGTATCATTGACACTTCACAAAATGACTTCTATACTGTCTTTAAAAGATTAGTACAGAAACATTACATCTCAGGAAATTATTGAAGCTGAAAGTGTATTTGTGGCATGCATCTTGGAGCCACGAGGACACACCCAAAGTTGGACTGATGAACAGCCAAGGTAGGGGTGGATCTCAGTTACACACATTGTGTGGTTGCTCTAATGAGACCACACTGAGATGAGTGAAATCAAACAATAAAAGTGCCAAAAAATAAAAATAAAAGTGGGGGGTCCTAATGTGACAAATTCATTTTAGTTTCTCCTGTTTTGGTTCAGTTATGGTTTTCATAATTTTTGTGTGATTTGATGGGCCAATAAAAATGCGTAAACACTATCCCTGTCTCTAGCACCTTCCAGACTGGGCACACCAGGGCATGCCACCGTATTTATATATAAGTTTGAATATTCCAACTAAAAAGAAAATAATTAGCACTCTGTCACCCTGCCACAGACAGTTCAGATAGAGGGGGAGGAGAAATTGCTGAGGCTAGGCTAATTTATTTCACTAAGATCAATCCTAAGGCAATTAAGGCCATTGTTTATTGAATGTTCATCAATAAAGTATTGTGCAATGCTATTCAAATCCTGTCATACAGTGCAAACTGTACGGAGACGTTCACATTTTTTAATGCTTTTTCAGTTTCATTATCAGGGATTTGCTTTACATATACTTATATTATTATACATAGTAAGGCAAAACTCATTCAGTTTTTTCCCCTTGCCCATTTCCCTCTCATTCAGACTTTTGCAATATACTGTAGATTCTTGTTGATTTTTGCGTAAGATCACTTTGCAGAATATAATGTAAACTGAACCTCGGCAGAAAAGCTTCATGTTTGGAATGAGCATATTATTTTGTGATTTAATGATCAGACAAATATTAAAATGCATAAAAGAGTTACTATTAGGATGTACTGACGACGCACGGAAGACCTTTGCGAACAAACCTGCAAAAACACCGGTGACTGTAAGTGGGAAGACGATCGTTTCCGAAATAAAGCAGGAGTTTGACGATTCCCTCTCGCTGTTACCAAAGCACAAACAACTGAAGCTCTTGATTGGAGTCTTTTGCACTGTTACCCTCTGACATTTCCAGAATTATTATATTTTTTTTTTTGGATTCTTCTGACACCTCATCTCTACTAGTAACTGTAACCTAGGCAACAGAACAAAGTGTCTGTGAGTAGTGATGCAGAAATTGACCAGAGTTAGGATTACAAAGTGGAAAACAATGATTTGAAAGAATAAAGTTTAATCATTTCCAATGATATCATATTTTTTGTACATATTATTAACTTTGGTCGTTGCAGAGTAATTAATATTCACATATATATATATATATATATATATATATATATTTTAAAATATTTCTGTTTGCGGCAGACCAAACAGAGTTCCTTACTGCCAGAGTTATCCACAAGAAGGTCTGAAAAGGGTTATTTCATGTTCCTAATATATAAGTTGTTCCTGTGCTAAAAAAATCCCTCATTCAGAAGGAATGAATGCCCATTATAAGAAAGTGAGACCGAATAATAAACATGCAATTCCAAAAAAATTATTAACACTTTGTGTGCAGGATTTTGATGTAGTCAATGGGAGAAACTTTAGGGGGTTATTTTAATTCTGATCTGTTGTATTGTTTTTATTCAGATTTTGTTAAATCTGTGATGTTGTCGATAAAATATGGTTCCAGGAGAGGCTTTTGAGCTATCGCTGGAAATCTTTCAGATTTGGTTGGGCAATGACATTCCAGTCCTCAGTTGCACAGTAAAAAGTGAGGTGGCCTCTGTTTACAGCTATCCTACTATTCACAGAGGAGCTGGCTCCCCTGTGAACTGACAGACCCCAACATGAGGGTAGGTGTCCCCCTTCCGCTTCAGAGGAGCCAAAATCAATAAGGCCTGACCTTTCTCACTTTTCTCTTTCCTTTTCTAGTCAATTATTGATTTGTTTTGTTAAGAGGGGTGCCTTGTTTTTACACTGCATCTGGCAAACTATGGAAAATGTCTGTACATACGTGCTTTTAAAATAAAAATGTACATACTGAAAAAACAATTTTTTGATTCTTTTTGCTTTCATTATAGACAGTAGTGAAGGTGACCCTTATGCATTTCTGAATAGTGTGGTCATCTTACTGTTCCCGTCCTCAATGTGATATTTAATTCCGAAGTATTCATGAGCAAAGGTAGTGGAGGAGAAAGGAAAAGAATAGAAAAAATGCTGCATCCGCATAGGCTGCAATTTATCATGCAGAATTAGGGGCTTGACACAGAAGATGGTTAAAAATGCAGTCACAGCATATTTCCTATTAGTGCAAAGGCACCAATCTAATTTGGTTTGTTCCACCGTAAACACCGATACTAAGTCAGAGGGGGAGTTAGAAGCTGAAATTTACTGATGATTCAATATGCCTCAGCAAACATTAAGAGAGGCTTTTTCAATGCTAAAATGCCATTGTTTTCAAGCAATATGAGACATTTTACTGAATTAACAGTAAATAAATTAGTATACACTGCATTACCATCATATTATTGTATGGTTATTAAGCAATAAAGTATTTCTATACGTTTTTGTAACTTTAATAAAAGCTCTCAACAGATATCATTCTTACATAAAATAAAAAATAGAAACGAAATAAGAACAAATAGGATAGATTCTGCATTTCTGGCCTTGTAAATGCATAAAGTACCAATGCATAATGATCCTATTCTTGCTGTAACCTCTTATCTAACCAAGTCCATTACACATTGCATGCACTGTAATTTTTATTCCTGTGCAATTAATAATTGTGAATGTGCATTAGTTATGTTTACATTTGCCAGATTAAACCCTGTAGAAATCTTTCCAGTGAACATTGCATCCATGCTATTTATCAATAATTACTGAATTACATTTGTACATTGAAAATTTTTTATGGTTGATAATATATTGAAACTCAAGCTCAATTATTGTAAGGTAAAGTTTGTTTTATATTGGGAAATGTGTACGACTGTATACAAACACACACACACACAAAATTGAGAGGATCCATGAGAGGATATTTAGAACATTTTGAAAGTAAAATCTTCCCTCTCTGAAAAAGACCAGCAGTACTTGGAAGAACAATTCACTCCACTGAAAAAGGGAAAATAGAATTACTGGTGTGCTTGAATTAACGATAAATAATGAAGCGTATCTCCTGTTACATACATTTATTAGCAGCTGTCTGCTACAGACCAAGAGCTAAAGGCAATATATATGAAAACTGTAGTCAATCGATACTGTCAAAACATCTTTGCAGTTTGGAGACTTAAGTTAAGACTTAAGATCGTAAGTAACTAGAGCAAAGTAAAGACAATGGAATTGGGTATGGAATAAGGTAGGGGATCCGAGGAAAGATATGTTCGATTTAAAGGAATAATTTCTAGCAACACATCAGTGAGTTATTACTCTTTCATGAGGAATGTTAGAAAAATAAGTTACAGCCCTCCCAACAGTCTGGGCATGCCAGATGTTTATGTCTGCTTCTTCATGTTATGACACATGGAGGTGCAGGTTCTTTTAATATTCACATTTTTGAGGTAGTTGAAACGCTACAGTGCTTTACTGAAACTCCCCACTTGACTCCTCATACCACATTATGTGTGTGTGCGCATGTTTGTGGGAGAAGCAGAGAGAGAGAGGGGGAGGGAGGAAGCAAGTGGGCTTTTCAACAATTATAGTGTCTTTCTATTCCAGATAAATATTATAGCTGACTCATAACTGTATAGTATAAAAAAATGTTTCAATTCTCATTTACTATGTTTAAAACTCTAAATAGAGATTGCTTCATTGTGTGCAGTTAAAACTTTTGATCCTTAAACATGCAGTGGCTTTATTTATGTTTCTTGTTATTCCCATAAAAATATTAATTGTTACTTCACATACTAAACCAATGCATACACAGCTGTGAATCCTATACAAAATAGAATGAAAATAACTGACTGTTAAGAACGATCGACATTTTAAAATGTAATTCAATAGCATACTGAAAAAAATTAAATAATAATAATAATAAATTCTAACTCTCAGTTAGATTTCTCATTACGAAGTACACAATAAATGTACAGAAGTGGGACCTTTGCTGTTCATTGCAAAACAAACTAACAATCATACTTTGACAATCACATTTAATAAAAATGTATTTAATAATGTTTTATTTTTATTTTTGAAAAGTAATATTTCTACATCTCATAAATAATAACTAATTCGTTACAATTTCATAAAAATGTCATTTGAGGTTCATCAAAATTTTGATTTGGTACCAGTACTGGAACACTTTAAAAAGTCAAAATATCAAATATGAATGTTTTTATAATAGTATGGATGACAACACCCACTGCCATTTTTATATGCAAGAAAACTCCAGAAGGAACAAATATAAATGATCGTCTGCCCACATAAGGAAAAACAAGACAAGCTTCACTCAATCTTTTCTTACATTTACAGGTATCTTCTCATGTGAAGAGAGATCACTAATTCTGCCAAGATCCTTAATAAAAGTCTAATAATTTCAAAAAGACTGAAATGAATGAAGATGGATAATGCAATTCTAATGAAACTATCCTGAACACTTCAAAGGGAAATACACTTCCTTGTTCCCATTTCCATATTATGTAAAATGCATTGAGACAGGCATCAAAACCTGTGTATTAATGGAATGTATAGGCATTGGTCCTTAAAATTTTTTTTTTCAATTTCAGTCCATTTGAAATGCTTTCACCCTTCTCCACTCACATTTACACAAGCTAGCTGCCATTAAGCAAATAACCACCTTATGTAAAGAATGAGAAAAAAAAACCTCTATTGTGCAAAACGGTGAAATTTGATATAAATCCTGCTGTATTGTTATTTCAATGATCTCAGTATGAAATAAAAAACTTTTCTCAGTCTGTAATGGGGGAGATTACAAGTTTAGCTTGTTTTCAAAGCAACAGAGGAAGGCGCCAGGCAGCAGGTGTGTACAAAGGTGTACAGTTTATGATCCTGACTGTTAAACAGGACTCGGAAACAGGCATGTCTGTTTTTGAGAAGGAAGAAAGGGGTTTTATTTGGTCCTGCGTTATTTTGAATGGCCTTTATCTTTTCTTTTGACCATAGGAAACTCTTTGAAACACCAATAATTGTGGCGCAAAGGCTTTGATTTGATTCGGAACTGACTGTTTTGATTGTGCACAGCTGTAGTATGTGTGTGTATAAACATATTTATATATATATATATGATTTTTTTTTTTTCACTTATACTATCATAAATATTAATATTTCAGGTGTTAAAAGTGATTTATTCTGAAAACCTGTTTTGGTTTCGTTGTGCATGGCTCAATGTGAATGAATACTAAAATAGTTTTATAAAAAATAAATAAATAAAAATTAAATAAAAATTTCTAGCATGTACCTTTAATTCTTGTAACCTTGAAGGGCCAAGCTCAGTGAGTTGCAACAGTTAAAACATTTCCATGTCCAGTGCGGATTCATTATTTTACCAAATGCCAGACTGGGTAAATTAATTGTCGAGCCCTTGGTTCCAGGGGATAAGCAGCCATGGGCAGACATTCTGTCAGCAGACGGTGGTATAGGGTATGTCTATGCCTCACTGATCCACAGGCCTCGGCACATAAATCAACAGCCTCTGATTTAATTATCAGCAAGTGAGACCGACTCAGTGGAAGGGGGTCCTGGCTTCATGTGAGCTACCGCACTCAGTAGCAACAGAAGGTTTTTCATACACAGAAGTACATGCTCCAACAAAGGCAATAGTCTATTTCCTGTTTATTACTGGAAATGCTGTCCCTTATTTTCCTTCAGTTCTAATAATGCTATACAGTTCAGAGATTAAATTTTAAACATTTTGATCCTGAATTACTCTAAAATCGATATCACAATGAAAGCAATAACCAATTAATATTGGACCCTAAATGGTTTAAGGCAGTCTAAACATAATATTACCAAAATGTGCATAGCACATGGAACTGTGAGGAGGGTGTGGGCTATTTACAAAACACGTATGTTTCAGCCAACCAGAGTCACATTCAGCCATCTTAGCTTCTACAAGAACTAGCTGCTGATTACTAGCCATTCCATTCCCATTCCTAATAATGTGTCTCGCTACTGGCAGTTATCCTCCAATCCTCCAATCAATACATGGTGATTTTTTGTTGTTCTATGCATTAGAAGCACATGTAATATGGAGAAATGCATGTGCCAGTGCTGCTCTGTTCATACAGTGATATTGTAGGCAATTGGACAGCACTAGGCAGGGATGCTCCTTATCTTCATACACTGTGACAGGGATCTACACCCTTATAGAGGGTATTGATTGTTCAAGTAGCATGAACAAGTAGCATTGATTGGCAAGTAGAATGATCTCTCAGCCCTTACACCAGACTTGTTTCTTGAGAACTTAAAGTTCTCAGCTGACATTTGATTAGTAGTTAAAGTTAACTACTGGCACTGGAATATTTACCCCTTTAGCCTAGATTAAAATCCAAGGTAATGTTGTACTCTTAAACACATATTACATTTTCCTTATCAGATACACACTCATTACACATGCATTTATTTTAATGAAAAAACAAAGGCTTGCATCGTTTGATTCTTCTGCTAGGTGAAGTTACCAGTACACTCCACAGTGAAGTTAAAGAACAACAGACATGTTAAAACAGCATTAGACAACAATTTCCGTGCTGCTCTGTTGGTCATTCCCTCTATTTACTGTTCCCCATTTTCTGTTATGTTTAGTACATCCATTAACAAAGAGTGTTTTTCTTTTTAAAAAATCGTACATTTAGAAAAGCTTTCCATAGTGACTTCTATTAAATCAGTAGGTTTAACTGAAACAGGAAGTCATGGATGACCATGGAGACCCAAAGTCTCAGATGAACTTAAAATAAAATCTTAATCTGAATATACATTTATTAGATTTTGTTCATAACCAACTTCTAGAGGTGCCAATAATTATGACACGCATGTTTATGAGAAAAGGAAAATAAAATATATATTTTTTAATTAACAATTTTAATTAAATAAAATGTTAAACTTTTCTTATTTTATATTTTAAGATCAAGCTTTTTTTTCATTGAACAATTAAATTAAAGGTTAAACTTTTCTCATATTTATATTTTAAGATCAAGCTAATAAACAAAAATGACTTTTTTTCACAGCTTTCTTTGTTCATATTAGCGTAGGGTGCCAGTAATTCTTGAGGATACCGTATGATAGTCTTAATAGACTCCCACGTACAAACAGACTTGTATAACTGCATATTACCCATTTACCCATATATAACATATATTTATGTGAGAAATGATTAAAGCATCATATGCCAACAAATGGATAATAAAACAAAATCTGTAAAGACCAGCTGTCATCGCAATAAACTAAACGTGAAAACTAAAAGAAAAGAAACCAGATATAACCTTCAGATATCAAGTTTAAGTCCATATGGTAGTTTTTTTCTTTATCATACATCCATGAGCCATTGGTTACCAATCTTGTGATAGGAGACAATATTTTTTTAATTACTTGAAGATGGGTCCGGTAAGAAGCATTTGAAGAATCAATCAGGTAATAAATCATATACTGTATAATTTATTAATTTTGATATACAGTACGCATGTTCTTTAAAGATGTGGTGAGCAGTCACCGTGTAAAACCAGTATGAAATCATTATTGAATAAAAGTCCTGTGACTTGTCAGCTACCATCAAATGGTATGATTATATAAACCTTTTTAGCATTGTGTGATGTGGACCTTCACCAATCCATAGTCTTTTTCCTCATAATAATTATTTGAGAGCTCCAGTTTGAACAACAACAGGTTGTAGGAACAGAATTGACAAGTGTGAAGTACAAATAAAAAAAATATATTTATATATAAAAAAACAGATTCAACTTTTTCAACATTGGCACTTAATACCCACATGGCTTTTCAACATAGTCTCCAATTGCTGTGTTGCTGTGAATCTCTAAATGAGATTCATGATGTTTGTCTGTGAGCCCGATATCGCATGTATCACATGAAGTCTCTTGTGCAATATCAACTCATGGAAATAACAAAGGCCATATTATGAATAAAATGCAATAACTGCAATCAGTGACAAAAATAGTGGATAAAGGAACTGAACTTTTGACAGGAATAATGCAGAATTCAAAGCCCGGAGAGGCCGTTTTTACCATACGGCAAGGGGCATAACCTAAATGGCAAATTCCCAAAAATTCAACAAGTAAAATTGTAAGGTATTCATATGGAAAACAGTAAAATATATGAAAACTAAATATTAATTACTGTAAGTTTCATATATTAATGGTAAATGAATTAAGTTTGCAGGCTTATTCCAAATTTGCATTTAAATCTGTCTATTAATTTATTTTACTTTGAAAGCATTTCATTTTTAAATCAATGAAAACGTTATAAAAACTGTAATGACTGTAAAAAACTTTTGTCACCATTTCCTATTCATAATTATATTTTGAGGCATTTTTACACTAAGAATGTTTGTTTCAAAACAATATACTAGGAACTACAATCAAATATAGTGGCTCTTTGGGCATTTTATATATTAAATGCCCCTATCACATTTACAAACCCTTCTTCTACTCATTGATGTATGTTGAAATAAAAATACAGCAATGTCTACACACTAAAACATGAATCTTGACTGCTTAGGCAAATATTTGTGAAAAGAGAATTCTTACCGTATTCATCAGAATTTTAATTAATTTATAACCCAGGATACTGTATACAACAGAATCATTCTAACCTTGCCAATATAAGTCAAAACCAAAGATTCTACATAAATGTCATTCTGTTGTCCAGACGGCAATGATTGGCGGATATTGTTTATATTGATAGTCACTGTAGGCACGCTTTGCTAAATGTTTGTGGCACATTCTCTAAGGCCTAAGAGACAACAAAGTAGTGTGCATTAGGTGTAAATACTTTTGTGTTTTGTACCAGTCGCTTCCTTTTAATTTCAGTTTTTCATGACTAACGTTGGAAGTAGTGAGAGCTATGACAAGCTTCAAGTTGTGAATGAGAGTGTGGCAGAAATTAAGATGGCAAAATAGAGTTACTTACTGAATGAGAGAGAGGCTAAAATGTAGCCTGTGACCACCTTCTTGTTGTGGTTTTGACAGGTGTGCTTGACAGTGCATCAGACAACCGCCCAGGACAAGCACAGAATCAAAGGCAATTCCAAAAGCCTTCCAGACAACTCACCTAAGTAGACGGCTTTTACAAATGCAGGAGACAGCTGCATTCATCGATTATGCAAATGATGTCGAGTAGCTGACACATGCAAATGCATGCTGTGGCCAACCTACATTTGAAAACAACAGGTTGGTAGAACATAATTGAAAAGTGTGAAGTAGTGATGATGAAAATGTATATTTATATGGTATTTATAATATATGAATTTAAATATAAAATATACATTTAAATTTTTATTTATTTATTAATAACAATAACAAATGCCATATTATGAATAAAATGCAATAACTGCAATCAGTGACAAAAATAGTGGATAAAGGAACTGAACTTTTGACAGGAATACTGCAGAATTCAAAGCCTGGAGATGCACCGTTTTTACCATATGGCAAGGGGCATAACCTAAATGGCAAATTCCCAAAAGTTCAACCATCAAAATTTTAAGATATTCATATTGTACTGAATAACAGCATTTGGAAACCAGTAAAATATATATTTTAAAAAAAAATGAATTACAGTAAGTTTAATATTTTAATGCTAAATTAATTTTCATATAATGTATGCTGCTAAATTTTGCTAAAGTGAATCTTGATTAATTTAGATAAATGACATGATTGACGTTTTACACTTGTGATGTGCAATTCCGGCATATCATGTCGAAAAAATCTACGTGGCAAAGTAAATATTTCAGTGTCCAAAAACAATAGAGTTGGTATATGACATGTATAATGCACACACGTGCTGACCACACCAAGCAATGGCCTCATCCCTGTAACCATTCTTGATACAGAAATGACCTGTAAACATGTTGACACACTGGTGTGTTTGTTCCCCCACACCTGGGACCACTAGTCTGTAGCCAAGATAGCCTCTGTACTCCCAGTCCACTTCTTAATTTAAACTGACCTTTACCTTTGCTTGCACACTCAAGCCATACAGGGTCTGGCCATGGGGGTGAATTATCCCAAAAAAATGTGTTTAATCTAACAGTTCACACAGCCTAAGTTTTACAAAACACACAGTCAAGTCCATTAATATTTGGACATTGAAAAGTTATTATTATTTTAGCTGTCTACCACAGCATATTGGAGTTGAAATTAAATATGAACATGAGCTCAAAGTGCAGACTTTAAAATGTTTAATTTTTTTTTATTTCAAGAGTGGCATTTGAATTTGAAATCTGTTGCTGTTAACCCTCAATATGAAGTCCAAAAAGCTGTCACTTCCATTGAAGCAAGACATCATTAGGCTGAGAAATGTGGCCAAATCAACTACTTGGTACAATCTTAAAAAGAAAGAACACACTGGCGCTCAAGAACACCAAAAGCCCGGAAGACCATGGAAAACAACTGTGGTGAATGTGATCCTTGGTGAAGAAAAACCCCTTCACAATAGTTGGCCAGATCAAGAACACCCTCCAGGAGGTAGGCATCTGTGTCAAAGTCAACACTAAAGAGAAGACTTTGACAGAGTAAATACTGAGGGTTTACCACAAGATGGAAACCATCGGTGAGCCAAAAAAAATAAGACGGAAAAACCTACTATGGACAGATCAACTTGAACCAGAATGATGGGAAGAGAAGGGTATGGAGAAGGGAAGGAACTGCAAAACACCAGGATCTGGTGATGTGTATGGGTTCCTAGACTTCAGGCAGTCATTGACTGCAAAGGATTTGCAACCAAGTATTGAAACTCACAATTTAGACCGCTAAAATAATAATAACTTTGTCAGTGTCCAAATATTTATGGACCTGACTGTACCTACCCAATCATCTAAGATCAAAATACTTCACCACAAAATTATAAGGTCATGTGAATGGACAACTAATGAATTAAGCTAAAATTAATTCATTAGTTCATAATTAATTCAAATGGAGACAAACCAAATTAAATAAAATGTATTGAGACTGAGCAAAGTTAAAAAAAAAAAACTCTATATATATATATATATATAAAAAACTAATTCCTCAGTGGGAAAAAAAAGAAATAACACTTTTTTAACTTTTAAATTCATTATGACATTTCATTCTGTGAACAATAGGTGTACATTTTTCTGCTTTGTTTGACCATTATTATTATTATTATTATTATTATTATTATTATTATTATT
>JAOVYW010034372.1:116-19297 GCA_025775045.1 Hiodon tergisus
TCTCTGTCCCCATGGTGATACTTCTTGTCTACAGCTTTCTCTGTCCCCATGGTGATACTTCTTGTCTACAGCTTTCTCTGTCCCCATGGTGATACTTCTTGTCTACAGCTTTCTAAGTCCCCATGGTGGTACTTCTTGTCTACAGCTTTCTAAGTCCCCATGGTGGTACTTCTTGTCTACAGCTTTCTCATTCTCAACGATGATATTGTCAGCCCTAATGCTATCTCAGTCCTCATGGTAATACTGCTGGCCTAATGCTATCTCAGTCCCCATGGTGATACTTCTTGTCTACAGCTTTCTCAGGGCCCATGGTTATACTGCTGGCCTAATGCTATCTCAGTCCCCATGGTGATACTTCTTGTCTACAGCTTTCTCAGGCCCCATGGTGATACTGCTGGCCTAATGCTATCTCAGTCCCCATGGTGATACTTCTTGTCTACAGCTTTCTCAGGGCCCATGGTGATACTGCTGGCCTAATGCTCTCTCAGTCCCCATGGTGATACTTCTTGTCTACAGCTTTCTCAGGGCCCATGGTTATACTGTGGGCCTACTGGTTTCTCAGTCCCCATGGTGATGCTGCTGATTTTTCGGTGGACTAGTTCAGATCAGGTTTTTAACACATAGCCGGTACAAATCTGGGACTCGCAGAAGCCTGTAAACGCTCCCTTATCACACATCCACAGTGAGGCTTGGTTTCGTACCTGGCCATGTTGTCTTAGCCAATGGTAGACCTACTGTTAATCCATCGTATCAGGAGCTGCAAGCCATGCATGTGATATCATCTATGTATATTAGCTAATGGTCACCGCAGTGTGGCACTCTTAACCCTGGTTAAAATCCATACTCCCTGACATTGTTCCCGCAATGAAAACTCTGAAATCCCCCTGGAATTTGCCTAAATTTTAAGCTATATTGTTTCCTTACATACATCCGATTTTTAAAATGTATCTCAGCCATAAATGGATGTTAAATCATCATTTAATAACCAAACAGGGTGTATGCGTTCGATCTCTACTCTCCTGTCGTTGTGCAATTGCCTGAGAGCGAGATTCCATTAAACTACATTTAAATGTGAAGCGATGCACTGTAATGACAGCGTTTTGCTTTCTAGGACAGTCTTCATGATAACCTCCTGAGACGAGACTCTCAGTCATGTAATGTCTACAAGTAGATTCCATACACTTATGGGGATGTAAATCTCCAGAAATAGTTTCCCACTGGGTCCCACTCCCCGTAATTGCTCCATACCCCGTACGGCCAAACTTTACAGAAATCGAATTAGACGGCATCACAGTGACTCATTTAGCCTCCATTCAGACAAGCGCTTGGGAACAGAAGGGGAAGTTGTTGTTGGTTTTTCTCTCTCTATGGGGAAGAGACAGTGGTGCGTATCACTGCCAAGCACAACAGCATGCTAGGCACAGTGGTCACACTGGGGGGGGAGGAGGGAAGGGGGGCAAAGCCGAAATGTTTTATTTGTGTTTCCCAGTACCATAAGAAACAGTGTGTCCTCTCTGCTTGAACTAGCAGCGAGGGAAGGAAGGCTGTTACTCTTATGACCGACGTCTCAGTATTACCGGCGTCTCTGTATTACCGACATCTCAGTGTTACTGGCGTCTCTGTATTACCAAACGTGTCCGTATTGACAGTGTCTCCATATTACCGCCGTCTCTGTATTACCGACGTCTCAGTGTTACCGGCGTCTCAGTGTTACCGGCGTCTCTGTATTACTGGCGTCTCTGTATTACCAACGTGTCCGTATTGACAGTGTCTCCATATTACCGACGTCTCTGTATTACCGACGTCTCAGTGTTACCGACGTCTCTGTATTACTGGCGTCTCTGTATTACCAACGTGTCCGTATTGACAGTGTCTCCGTATTACCGACGTCTCTGTATTACTGGCGTCTCAGTATTACCAACGTCTCTGTATTGACAGTGTCTCCGTATTACCGACGTCTCTGTATTACCGACGTCTCTGTATTACCAACGTGTCCGTATTGACAGTGTCTCCGTATTACCTGCGTCTCTGTATTACCGGTGTCTCTGTATTACCGGCGTCTCTGTATTACCGGCGTCTCTGTATTACCGACGTCTCAGTATTACCAACGTGTCCGTATTGACAGTGTCTCCGTATTACCGACGTCTCTGTATTACCGACGTCTCTGTATTACCGGCGTCTCTGTATTGACGGTGTCTCTGTATTACCGGCGTCTCTGTATTACCGGCATCTCTGTATTACCGGCGTCTCTGTATTGACGGTGTCTCTGTATTACCGGCGTCTCTGTATTACCGACGGCTCTGTATTACCGCCGTCTCTGTATTACCGGTGTCTTTGTATTACCGGCATCTCTGTATTGACAGTGATCCACATCCGACCGCAGCCACAAAACCCGAACCCTTTACCCTTTCAGACATTGTACGATGACACACTATGGACTTTAAAAAACATCACGCTCAAAGTCTAAATGATTCAATGGCTAGTCACCCTTCATGTATTTTATTCCTGCGGAGAATGGACCCGTGCTTGCAGGCCAGTTACAACTGCAGAATGATGCGGGATGTTTTACCCTTTGTTTGATTGGTGCATGTAGCAGACCAATGAAAGTCCGCCCGGTTTGGAAGACGGTGAAGGAAGAAAACTTGCTGAGAGGGAAGAGTTCCTGAATTGCTAGGGTTCCTCTGCTCAACCTGCTCCTTTATTTCATTACCGTCCCGGTGCGATCCGTGTGATCGGGGACTAATTAGACACTCTTTGGCTCACTCTAAATTATCGTCACACAAAAGCAAGACACTTTTAAGGGCTGAAAGTTTCATGAATAATTTAGAGCTGACATATAGAATATTTCTGCAGTATCACTGCTGAGACTTCCTGGTGAGAGTCAGCCTTCATGTCTTGGTTTTGTAACGGCATTTATCGTCATGGGAACAGACAAATTTTTCTCGTTACAACAGCTTATTTTGTCTGCTATTTCATTAAAATAATATGATAATGTGTAGTTTTCACTGAAATTACACTGGGTTTGTGACTATTTGAATTAGGTGTTGTGGAAACCGCCTGGAATAATCATTAAAACATTTGGCCCTATGCATTTTGATAGTAAACGTTTAAAAAAGACCGCTTGATGGTTTTCAGGCGCACTTATGGTGGGTTTATTTGTTTAGAAAGAGGTAGATGCTTAAAAATATGTAATATTTTTGTGGTCTCCACCATGGTCCTGAGCTGTAGGTAACCCCTTTGTTGTTTAATTTCCACTTATCTCCTCAATGCAACATCTCCATTGTTCCTGACAAAAAGGCTCCATAAAAAAAGTATTGGTAGCAATATTTAGTTTGATCAGCGTTACTTGTACCCTCTTCAAAACATTGTGAGAGAGGAATAGTAAAAGGGTTTATAGGTAATGTTCTCTGGGGGATATATATATATGTATGTATGTATGTATGTATGTATGTATGTATGTATATATGTATGTATGTGTGTGTGTGTGTATGTATGTATGTATGTATGTATGTGTGTATGTATGTATGTATGTGTGTGTGTATGTATGTGTGTATGTATGTATGTATGTGTGTGTGTATGTATGTGTGTATGTATGTATGTATGTATGTATGTATGTATGTATATATATGTATGTATGTGTGTGTGTGTATGTATGTATGTGTGTATGTATGCATATGTTTTCTTTCAGTGAAAGTGTTCAGTTGTGAGAGTACTAAATGACAGAATGTGGTGCTGGGAGAACCAAGTGCGGCTTGACCTTTGCTACGGGGCGCCGGCGTAAAACTAGAAGATGACGGGACTAGATGTTACCCTAGTAGATGCTAAAAGTGGAACGCAGCTTTTAGACGGCAGAAGCTACTGCGTTGTCATACCCTGTCACTAGCACACACTGAGGAGGAGTTGTAACGGACAAGGGTGCCATCCCCACATCTGGATATACAGAGGAAATTGGTCGCGTATAACATGTACTGACGTGTGGCGATAAGTTGCACAGTAACGAGGAACGCGTGGCTGAGCCGTAGTGCCGGTACTAGGCGAGGGAAACCACAGTATTATTGAAGCAATGTTGTCAATGCACTAAGTATTCTTTAGGTATGACTGTAGACCAAATGCACAGATCAGCTCACTGTGCATATGAACGGACCACGGCCGTTATCGGACACATTACATGTTAGGATGGCTTAAATCTGTTAGGGTTTGGACGGTTTAAATCCGTTTGGGTTAAGCTAAGGGTTCGGGTGGTTAAAATGGCTTGGGGTTAGGATGGTCTAAATGGAACGCCTAATGTCACAAAGCAGTGTCAGACCTTGTCTCTTTTCAATGAGCTCAGGAAGCATTCTATTATATAGAACTTATATTTACACTTTGGAGTGTATATGATTGAAAAACTTAAATTTTATATATATAATGCCTCTTTTTGCTGTAAAAATCATTCTGTGTTGGCTTTCATTGAATATAAATAGTCTCTAGCAAACGTAATCAGTCGTGTGCGTTGTGAGTCATTGGGAACACAAAGCAAGGTGATTTAACCTGAAAGACATCCGCCGCAGAGACGGACAGGCATGGTTCAGCTGATCACATCACATCAGGCTGGACAGTCAGTATTGTTGGAACATTAGGGTAAACGCCTCGGGTTTATTGGAGTGTCTACAGCGTGGAACTACACCTATCGGTCACAATTTGCCTTCGCCCTTTTTGTTCTGTCAAGTAATTATTCAATTACCGTTCCACAGACCCATGTGCACTTGTCTGATCACCTCCTCTCCCATTGGCCCTGGACCTCCCCACTTGGTTTTCTGTTTTCCATTTAAACCCTGAACTTCTCCTCAGTCAGGGCGCGTTCTTTGTTTTTGTTCTGTTCTTGTATTTTGTTTAAAACTCGGTTAATGAAATCATGTTTATTTGTTTGAGCGGCGCATTGGTGCTCCAGCACGGTGTGACACAATCTCTTTTATGATCTGATTTTAGAACATTTTAATATTTATAGAAGCTATACTACAATGGAAACTTTTGAGGCGTTTATCTGAGTAAAAGGAGTTATCTAAATAATGTCTCATGGGGGGGGGAAGCGGCTGCACTGTATTTGTGCACCAAGCACTTAAGGATGAGCAACGGGCCGCGTGGCGTAAAGATTAGTAAGCCGTTCTGCAAGAGGAAATTAAAACAACCCCCCCCCCCCCCCCAAGTGTTTCAGATGGGCCTCAGCAACTGCACAACACGGAAATCTGCCTTACTACCTCGTTTCCACTCCATCCGACGGAATGCCAAATGCTCCGATTGGTCGAAAGAAGCCGGTGTGGCCAGTTAGCTCACCGAAGAGTGGAGAGGAGAGGGCAGCTTTGGCTAATGTGTGGCCTAATGGAAGCGGTTGCATTAAAGTTGTTGTGGAGCTTACAGATTCTGTCCTTAAGCTGAACTGAAACCATTCGAGCAGTAAATAAAAGAACTATTTAACAGCGTTTTTATAAATGCACATTATGGTGATTCGCAGCTTGACTAAGTTGGCTTTTTAGCAGTATATTTAATAGAAGAGAAGGTTTTATGTTGAGGTGAACGGAGCACTGACTTTCAGACCTGCATCTCAAACTCGGATGAGTGAATGAAGCAGTCACGGCCTTTTTTTCATTACAGACATCAGCTAGTAATGTTACACATGACTCTCTTGTCCTCGGTTAAATTAAAACATTTTCACTGGGCTTCATTGAAGAGCAATCTGGAACTGACAAAAGAGTAGCAGTGGTTCTGGTCTGAAACGTATCAAAAAGCACGAGAGTGGGGGGGGCGAATATTTGTAATTTTATTTATTTATTTAATAGAAATAAGCACACACTTAAAACCAGTATCATCCTTAAACGCAGCTAATGTCACAACCTGCCGGTTCACGGCGTCTGACTGCATACCCGGGGAACGGAGGCGAGCGCCACATCGCGCGACGGGGAGCGTCTGATTTTTAATTGATTTATCTGCTAGTCAGTGGCGTCAGTGAGGCCCATATATCTCACTTTAGGGCGTGATTTTCAGTTACTGTATCACCACGAGTTGTCAAAGAAAATGCATTATGTTCAGTTTTATGAAATGCCCCGATGAGTATCTGCCAGAAAGGATCGGCAGAGGCCTTTTTTATCATTTGTTTACTTATTTTATTACTATTATTTTTTAACAATACCACAGTGCAGGTGCCAAACTTATAATGAAGACTAACAAAACTATTATTTGCCTTTTGATTCAAAAGTACAGTATATGGGACTTGGAACTGAGAACGCAAATTTTTCACATTCTAACAAATTCGAGTTTTGTAAAAAAAATTCTATAGAATGGGATCTTGATTGGCTGCAGTGTCACTCTGTAACTCACATGAGTTGTTAATGTAGATCCGACACCTATGAACTTCCTGATAATGTAAAGTGCTGCATGAATGCATTTCATTTTATCTCTCAAATAGTTAGAATTCATAAGCTCCCGTGGCCGAAATTTAATAAAAAAAAAATGTAAAACGAACTCAAGGCCGTGCAGTTTCTCGGACTTCCGGTAATATAAAACACGTAAAACAAACTCAAGGTCAACCACACAGGGGGGTCGCGTTCTTTCATAACCCACACTGCTATCGTCAGCCGCCAAAATGTGCGACTCTTTAGGGTATCTTTTGTACCTTGTGTTGTCTCTGCGTATATCGGTCAGGAGGGATCCAAGGCGGGTGATTGGTGGTGGTGATATGTGTGAAAACACTTTGGGTCTGTAGTACCGGCCAATAGTGGTGTCACAGATGGTGACGGTTCAGTGTTGCCGTCATGGTAACCGTGTAGAACACGTCGTCCATTTCTCCAGTGTATATACATGGACTGGGTGTGGCTAAAACACACATTTATAAATGTGATTTAAGTTGTTTCTGATATTGAAATATTATTAACAATATAAAGAATATAAATCCACATGTTGATTCCGATATTCTAGATTTAGCACACTTGTATTGCTGAAAAAATAACTGATTTCCCTCTAATGCTCAACGCAGAAGATTTTTTGCTAGACCCTAGACTTTACTTTATTTGCATTGGGGATATCCTCATCTAACAAGCAATTTAAGACGAACATCTTTATCAATGGTGAAAGAGCATGGTATGCTTCTGCAGAAATTTCAGATCACCGGAAAAAACGATGAACTCTGCCATGTTCAGGACTCTAAGTACTCCTCAGATTAATTTGCAGTTCATGCAAATGGAAATGTTGGAGGGGATGGACCTTGCTGTCAGAAATGGCACCCTCGTTCAAACACTCCAACTCCCAGAAGGCCACAGAGCCTGAATAAACTGACCTAATGAACTGTGTTCGATCGGAAGCCATTACATAAACTGAGGACTGCCTGGCAAAGTGTTGATGGCTCCTGAACCCAGAGCAAGGAGGAAGAGTGGCCGGTGGCCATTAGATGTCTTTGTTTGGCACTGTTTAAAAAAAAAAAAAATTTGTTTTTGGCATTGGTTAGTTTGTTTTTATTCCCTCATTGCTGGCATTACTGGTGTGTGTGTGTGTGTGTGTGTGTGTGTTTCTTTCTATTGTGAATAATCTTACATTTTACAGGACCTCCTCCTTGTGTCATCAAGGGGTTTTGGCAGACCCTGGCATTGTTCAGTCTGCCAGTGATTTAAAGACCACAATAAACATAACTCTAATATCAAGTAAACAATACCTCCTAACTGAAAGCGTAGTTTAGTCTTTCCTCAAGTTAATTGCAGGACAATGACACATACTTTTGTTTTCCTAATTACTCTTCCTGCTTTAGTCTTTACTCATTGTTCTGAGGCAACAGTTGACGGTAGGTGGAATCATAACCCCAGAGGCCTAATTATCTTAGTTGGCCTCCAATTTACCCATTAAGTTGTTATCAATACCTGACTGTTCTAGTGAGTGTTCTATTTGCAGGTATTTTGTTGTGGAATTGGCTGTATTATTTGAGAATAGGTACTGTTGGGCTGATTTAAAATCTGTTCATTTAAAAGGAAAAAAAATAAATGTATATATTTTATGTTCTGATCCTGGTTTCAATGTGCATTTGAAGCTGAAAAATAATGAACATATGTATAATAACGATCAGATGAGGGGTGTATATACCACGCTGTAAAACTGAATTTATTTATCTGGTGCTTTAATCGGGTGACGAGCAATTGCATATAAAACTGAACTGCTACTGAAGTTACGATTAAAACTAGTTCAGTCCAAACGGTTTAACAGTAAAATCTCTAACTGCTCGAAATAATTATTTGTTGAAGAAAATACATTTATTTTGAGAAAGAAAATGGGCTGAGGTCTTCACTGTCTGTTTGTAGCACTTCACTAAAGACTGCCCTATCTCTCTAAACTTCTTATACTTTGACCATTGTAAATTAGGTCAATGGGGAAACCAAAAATATATAGTTTGGCCGATGGCAATGCCAACTCCCCCGTGGAATGGTTTCTGGCAGCTGTGACTGGGTCTCCTGTGAATGCATACAAATTACCCAACACAAATATGCGCGGGTCTGACAGGCGCTGCTCGAAGTGGCTCGGAACTGCGCAAGGTTTTGTCTTCGGCAGGAAAGCGTCAGCTTCGCCAGCGACACGCCGTAAAACGCCGCCTGTTTAACCTCTGCGCCGCTGGTCGCGTGGCACCACTGAATTGTGATGTCAGCCCAGTGGCTCCGTAATGAAAGTGTACGCAAGCTCCTTGGCTGTTTCATACCTCTACTTTTATTGGACAAAAAGTCTGTTTAGGGTCGAAATATTTTGCGTCTCCTCTATCCCTTTCTGGTCTCGTGTCTGTACGCATTTTGCGGGCATGTAAAAACCCAAAAAACGCAACAATGCTGCATACCTCTCTCCATTCAGGCAATTTGATGCACTCCGAGATCTGCAACAGAGTTTTCTGGCTGCTTGGCAACCAAACTAACAGGTCTGGGTACTTAGTCTTTTCCGGATAATTAGTTCCCACAGAAATAATTGTTATTTAGATCATTGACCATAAAATGACTTGTTAAGGTCTAAAAAAAATTAGCTGTGCTTTTAAGCAGCCGCTTTTCATAAGATAAGTTTGTTTTTTGTTTTACGACAGATGGAGCCAGGCCATCATAGCTACATCTACATTTTACTACACCTCCAATGCAATTTAATACTAACGTTTAGAAGCAACTGTTATGGTCTGTAATTTACTAATGGGAAGTTTACTAATAGAAGTTTCCTCAATACTATAACTTCTCATTTTTATATGTGAAATGGGTCCTGTATTGTTTGCACGGTATAACATGTCACCTGGATCTTTACAATATTAAGGAGGATTCCCTCCCCAGGAAAGACACCCCCCACCCCCTCAGACACACCACTCAGCGTCCATGCAGCTTTACACTTTTACAACGTTCAGGAATATTTTGATGATTTTCAATCCAAAGATTTTCTTGCATTTCTTCTAATTTGTTTTTTTCCGTTTAATGTTGCAAAAATTGGAGAGATTTCAAGCTACTTATTCCACCAAATGCCTGTAGTGTTCCTTTCAGCTTGTAAGTGCCAACATTGTATTTATTAGTTTTTTTGTTTCGCAGTACGCCAGAGCTAATATTTAATAGACCAGCAGATGAAACAAATGATACCACTGTTGCCATCTGAATTTATTCAACTTAATGTATGTCTGTGCATTCATTCAGTTTAGTCATGCTTCGTGAAGATGACCAGGCTGAGTCGTTCTATGACGCAGGGAGGTAATGATGCGTGTTTTCTCTGCAAAGTTGGAGACACTAAACGTGTTGCCATTCTCCAAAAAAACGACTTGGGGAGTCTGGTTTGCACAAAAGCAAATGATTTTGTAAAGGTTGGATTTTCACCCCGGTGGGGACACGTATTTATAAAAAAGAAAAGGTTGCATTGATGGACGTGATGATAATACAGTTCATTTCTCCAGCTGTCTGCTGATTTAAAAAAACTTTGTCTCCCAGAATGCCTTAGGCCCACTCACTGGGACAGCCGTGTCCACGATAAGAGCAGCCTTGCTTTCACATGTGAAGAAAAAAAAAACGAAGGCCTTATTTGGTGTTAATTGAGATTAATCATTTGCGTGAGTCCAGGCAGTCTCATACAGATCAATGGCATGTAATTGCAAAACAAATGTTTTATTAATATCTATGCATGCATTCGTTCCGCTAATGTTTGACGATTACCAGGCAATGAATCGTACCATGACCATATGTCTTACTATGATCAAGAACCAAGCTGTGCGCTGTTGGCCATCCATCCAACCTTCCACAAAGTCCTGGAGCTGCTAAGCTATCAACTCAGCGTCTCACTGATTACTTTTATTATTCCGTTTTTATTCCGTTTTATAAAGGTGCCCATTATTGTGCCATTTTCTGGGAGTTCTCTCGACTGCCTGTAGGGTCAGGGAACAATTTCCCACTTTTTTTTTCCGTTGGGCAATAGGCTTTCTGTTTCCCTCTGGAATATGCAATCTGTTCAGTGCTTTGTTACAAATGCTAGTTGTAAAATGCACTATAATGAGTATAGTTTGACTGATCGATTGATTGAAATTACCTGCAAAAAGATGCCGGTCCGTTCACTTGCAGAAACTGCAAAGTACGAATCCTGCACGTGTCTTGGTGATTGAACCGCATATCAAGCATGCATCAGGAGTGATTGCGTTCTCCTTTATCGGTCCTGAACTGCGTATCTGCGCGACTGCCTGTATGTCGTACCACCGTCCCTATAACGGGACTCAGTGCGGCAGTGAGTGTGAGTGGGCCCGTGCGAGAGCTGGGTTTGGAAAACCCAGAGGAGCCGCTGCGGTGAAACGTGGAAGGTGCGGCAGCGGCGTATCTCCACACAACTGGGCGGCGTTCCTTTTCCAGTAGCATTAATGCTAACTGACGGCAACTCTCTGGCCTTGCGTGTCACCACAGAATTCATCCCCAATACTCTGGCTGTCTCATCAATGAACTACGGCCATGCTTGAGTGACGTTAACCTTTTCCCACGTTTGAAAATTGCCCAGCTGTAGCAGCACATGTAACTGGGGCATCGCATGAGGACTGTGGGACTTTCGCTAATGGGCGTCCATGACTGTAAACTGTAGTCATGGTGTAAACCATAGGGGTGCATTGGAAGGGGGAACTAGGGGTATGGAAAACGGGTGGCGCGATGTTAGGCAGATGACTTTCAGCAGAAAGTGTACAGGTGCATGATATTGAACAGACATAACGACAGTGTCACGTTTCATGTTGGCCTCAGACACAGCCTTAAATAATATTCTGTTTGTGTTGGCCAGCTAAGATGTGAAATGATTTCCTCTCGGATGATTCAGAGCCACTGTTGTCTGCCGTAAGTATCGGACATGGGGGAGGGTGTGTGGAGGGGGACGAGAGCCACCGTGAACTTAAGACTAGTTGGGTTTATAAACAGCTAGAAGGTCTTAACAATCTCTCAAAAAGATTCCAGTGTCAACTGAGTTTTCCAGCATGCGTGTCCCATCACAAGCTGTTATTTTTCAAAGGGCATTAACTCTGTCATCTGGAAGTGTTTGGACAACTGCCGAAAGACTGCAGAAAGGACACTCGCAAATGTGTTTATGAATAAAAGTTTACACGATATTCACTATGACCACATGCTGGTCGATTTCAAAATGTTTATGTAAGCATATTAAATGGTTTAAAATTATTATTATAATTATTTATTTTTTTAATCACAAAAGACAGATGTAAATCGGTTTATAACATCAACCAGAACAAATCGGTAAATAGACCTCTCCGTTATGCAGACATAACCATCTAATACAATTTTATTATTGGCCAATAGATGGTGCCTGATCTTTGCTCTTATAGTTAGAGTGCTTTGCCTACTGGGACAGCTATAGATCTGAAACCTAAGCAGTAAAGGCAAGAAAGGGTTCATCGTACTTGTTAAAAACTAGATGAAACAGATGTTTGCTTTCTGTTCCCTCTATTCACAAGTTTACACTGAAATATTCTGCTAATTCTCTACTGGTGGGCAGATCCATCTACTTGCTAAATGGGGGGAAAAAAGTTCTGCTGGATTGTAAATGATTTTAAATATATCTAAATATATTTGTCATGAAAAAGGGAGGGGATCTACTAGTCTTTCTCCAGTCCATGGATACTGCGTTTAAAGGTTAGATTAAATATACCAGTTTGTTTTGGGTCATGGACTGGAGACCCTGCCACTAAAGCGCGGATGTTTACGGGGCCCCAACGTTTGTGTAACGTTGGGGTTTCAGGAATGCAGCCCATTATTAGAAATGCGTCAGGATCAGTGAGGAGCAGGACTGGTTTCCTTTGCATCAGCCCTTGCGTTCCACCACGATGCTCTCTCCCGGTGCAGAGCGAGGGCTGTGGGCTGTTGAACGCATATCCACGTCTTCACACCAGGGGACTCCGTCATTCCCGTTCCTCCTCTTTCGGTGTTTTAACAGCACGCTTACGTATGACATTTCTCGCGATGGGAAGCTTTATTTAGGAACGACTCGTAAAGTCATCCAGCATAGATCGGGGGCGTGCTGCCGCTTCTGCCAGCTGAATTTAACCGTTGTGAGAGAAAAATGACTTCAAATAAATACTTGATATTTATTGCGTTTATTCTTTGATTCCTCCTTTATCCTAATATCTATGAATAACACTGATTCTTGATTGGTCGCTCAGCACCATCCCATTTACTGATCTGAGATGAGCAATTATTGAAACAATTAGAGAATGTAGATAATGATATGTTCATTAAATTCGGACAGCACATGTTGATGTGGTCCTTACAATCGGTGTGGTTTTTATCTTGTCGTTACTGAGGTTTTTTTTTTTTTAACTCGTATTACTGTCCGCCGAGCAACTTTATCACAGGCAGTACGGTAGAACTGACTGTTCTCATTTTAAATGTAATTTGCTCTCTAAATGTTTTAAATTATATAATGAAGCAATTTGCATTTCTCTGAAATTTGGCGACCTTTGCTTTTGCCAATAAGGGCGAAATGACTGTGGCACAATGTCATTAAAACATGAAGGAAGACACTCAATATTAACAGAGAGAAATATCTAAAGCATAACTTTCCACGATTTCAAAGGGCACGGTTCCTCTGTAGATACTTGTATTGAAGTCACAGTAATTGCCAGCACATGACCCATGAAACAGGCATAAAGAGCAGATTTTCATATTGCAAATCTGATTCTCGGAAGCAATTTGGAAATAACGAGCAATGATGGACAAGTTGAGACGTAACGAGGACCGACCCCTGGCATGTCACCTGGGAGACCCCTGGCACTTAAAATAAATGAATAAATAAATAAATAAGCCGAGATTTGCCGCGTGATCTACCTGCAGCCGGCGCAGGGTGACTGTCGCAGGATCGCATTGTCACGACTGTTAAATCCTGACACGGCGCGTTGGAATGCCGCGACTCTGCCCAGGGTTAGCAGCTTATAGCCCTAGCTAGCTAATGGTAAGTTAAAGTGCGGGAATTATTTATGATTCAGCCGTCATAAAATAAATATCAGCTGTTAGTGCTACTTTGTGCGAGAAATACTCACTGTCCCAATCAGTAAGAAATAATACCGTTTCAAAATATATCTATGTTACTAAAAAGTTTAGTCTAATAAATTTAGTAGAAACTAACCCAAGTGGAGTTTCAGGCGGGTGTACACATGTCATTTATTTGTGTAATAACCAGGGTAAGTGAGTCAGACAAGGAAGCTCTTAGCAGTAGGCACATAAGAGTCCATATGGCTGTTCAGGAAAACTATCTGAGATGGCGTTCATCCTCTTGATGAACAACTGGCAAAGATATGCTTCAAAAGGAACTCCAGCAATGCTTCCCCCATCCTTACCAGTGTTAATTTCCACCAGTGGGTTTGATTTTGAACTGTATCTGACGATGAAAAGCGAGGAACCCTAACGGGTACCTTCTGTGCTCCTGGTTACAGTCCCAGCGCCGAGTGACCTTTCACCTGCCCGACGGCTCCCAGGAAAGCTGCAGTGACAGCGGCCTGGGGGACCATGAGCCCGTGGGCGGCGGGACCCTGCTCTCGCACCCGCTGCCCCTGGTCCAGCCGCAGGACGACTTCCACCAGCAGACCTCCCCCGACAAGAGGACGGAGGCGGACGGAAACTCTGACCCCAACTCTGGTGAGTGGCTGGCTCTCCCACGCACAATTAACTAGACCTAAATACAGTGCGAATACAATGTCATTAATGTAATAATTAGTGTGTAACTGCTGCCGTTAAAGAGTACTTAATAACTACTGTGGAACATTAAGCAGCTTTTACAACGTTCCACTACCGTGGAAGTACATAGAAACATAGGAACCAAACAATTATGGTTACTGCTGAATTTGTCATGTAAATAATGACAATGCTCTTACCAGGTAAAAGCTGATTCATTGGATGCAAATCTATTTGTGATTGTATATCATACAAAGCTCCTGAACTTGTATATTCTTGTTACACATGAGTTGAGCATCAACTCTGTAACAGTGTGTAGTTGCACCCTAATTCCTATATGAATTGCACTTTAGCTGAACTAGACTAAGGTCAATCTAATGGAAAGTGCTACCAAATAAATGATCTGCCATGTCTAAATGAAATGATTTCCCTGCTGGAGTTTCGTAAAGTAGTGATGTTAACTTTTATATTTCCAATGGGAATGCACCCTGACCCACTTTCTCTTTTGTATCAAAAAAATTATCATAAATAAAACACGGGGAGATCAAATACAGAGGCCGAGCTCCTCAGTCTCTGCCATGGAGGACAATTTGTGATGGATGTTATACAAAGTTACTGGGGAAGATTCTGGATAGGAATGTCCTGTTGTTCACCAATGCATTCTGATCTGCTAACATTTGTGAACGATGGGTAGTTGAACAAAGGAATTCTCCATTATGGAGAACTATTTTGTTGAAACTGGCTAACTACTATCTGAGATCAGACTAGTCAGTCTTACCACGAAGCAAAGTAGGCCATTTGTAAGTTGATGAAAAAGATTAATCCTGACGCCAAATAAATTAGCTTATTAGGTTGATAATTAGTGACATCAAGCCTTCGGTCATATTATTTTAACTGAACGTCCTACCTACTCACAGAGAGCTATGGAGGGACGTGTTGTATGTTGTTTGTATGTTCTTCTCTTATGTATCCAGTATGTTTTCATTCGCTCTCTTTGACACGTCCCATGACTGAGACTTTGCCGTTAGGTTGAGCTAATGATTTTTTTTTTTTTATGGCACAGTGCTCCATTACGATCAACCTGCCCACCAAACTCCAGTGTAGGGAATGTAAACAAACTGGAATACTAGGAAAGAACTAGTTAAGTTTTTTTTACACTTGCATTACCACTGTAGAGATTCACAATATCCCTGTCAAATTAAAATGACTTGGTCTCGGCAAACAGACAGGGAAAGAAACACAAGGCTGATACAAGTGGAGGAACACTATCGGACGAGGGGTAGCAGGGAAAGCCCAGCTTTGGCAAGAGAAGGTATCATCTCATGAAATAAGAATTACAGAAATTAAGCAAACGGTTGTCTACAATACAAGTCCTGGTGTACTCGAGAAACGGTTATTGGTCTTGGTATTTTTCTTTGGCGTCGTTCTCCTGAAAAAACATGAATCCGTCCTCCATTTACATGTAACATAGATAATTTCAATATATGTATAATTATTTATTAATTATTTTAATAATTTATCAACGGCTACATTCCCTTTGACAGGGGAGCCTATTCCAAGTCAAACTTAGGCTACTCATAAGATGGCTAGCTAGCTGCCTAGAAAAAAAAATGTATGATATAGTATGATAATGGTGATCGAAACTGTATCAAATTTAATTAGACTAGGCTATTTATTTAATTAGGATATTTCTGAGGAGAAGGTTGAGTTCCTACTCCCATATCTTAATTTAAATTAAAAAGTATTTTGCATTATTCAACTCAATGTTGAATTTTGTTCAGGTGCTCTTAATCGGTGCGTTATGGGTCTATGGCTTTAGAATCATACCTGCCGTCTGGTCTTCACCTTGACCAACAGGGAATGTCAAACCCATGAAGCACATAGTCACCGTCAATCATCAAGTTAGCCGTTTTGGCACCACATGTACAATGTCAGCGCCTTTTTCATTCAGTATGGCTGCAGGCGGACCGTATTGCTGACATTTAAAAAATGTATTTATTCAGTGTTTTTACTGACGTACTAGGTGGCTTGGCAGTGGGGGAGGTCAAGGGCAATGTTACCAGGGAGAGATGGATGAACAGTCAGTGTGGGGTTATAAGTCACAACAGGCCAGGGGAAATGCAAGTTACCACATCACTACCAATCACATTTATTAGATATAGACGCTAACGGCTTCAACAGCTTACTGAAAAACAAGGGGGGGGGGGAACCCCCATCTGTTTCTAGACCTCAATTATGTTTGTGAACCACATGGAAATGGAGATGGTCAGATCAAACCAGAATTCCAGCTAATGACACAGATGTCACCGATGCAGCATACGGACTATATTATTTTATTATTCTCTCAACCTCGATTTCTTGATGGACTTCTAATTCACACTTCGAAGGGCAAATTATTATAATTTATATTACATCTTCCGTTTGCTTTGAAGTGAACTCAGAGGAGTCTTGGAGTGAGGATGGTCCCTTATGTTCAGAGGTCTCAGAACCCCTCTACTTTAGCACACACAAAATTAAAACAACGACATGATTTTTAAAGTGAACCATGAAATGCCAGTATGTGCCTGTATTAAATTTTATGCAGTCTTTATAAATGATAGAGAAGAAAATGTTTATATTTTTATTACTACTTTTTATTGCCAGTTTGGAATCAAAGAAAGATTTTGTGTCACCTTTTGAACACGCACAACACATCTGTGTCACCTATTGGGCATGTCACAGATTTGTGTCATCTATTGAACACGCACAACACATTTTTGACAAACGCGTGATGCAAGTTTTTTTTTTTTTTTGCAGAGAGAGGCCTTCAGCCAGCGGTTGTGTGTGTCTATATATATAATGCGTGTGTTTGTATGTATATGTATGGCAAGGTTCAGTCCAGCAAATAAGAAATGTTACAGTTGCAGTCACAGATCAGGGATAACTTTAGCATAGACGTTTTGTAAACCTAACGCATGAAAGGTGGTAATTGCTTGTGCATTATTTAATTATTTTGCCTATAAGAACTTTATTACCTTTATGGCAATGTTGCATAATCGTCACTTAATCCAGAGGAAGTCCCATTTAACTACTGACTGATTATGTTGAATGCTCATCTCCTGACCCTGGTTACTAGGGGACATATTGTAAAACGTATGAGGACATCTTCCGAATCGCAGCAAGGAGAAGCCTCATTCAATGCAATGGCATCTATTAAACTATTTCATTTCACATAGGCATGTCCCATAAGAAAATTATATAGCAACTGTAGCTTGTTACAATAATAATATAAAATATATTAGTACGTTCCGGAGTGTCTTTTTTTTCACACAATAATCCGAACGGCTTCTTTCCTCAGTTAGTGAATGTTTAGGCTCAAACTTAAAGCCTGAAAAACTGAAATATCGAAGTTAAATATCGAAGGTCGAAGTTTACTGTGGAGAGACGAGAGAGCCCATTACTATGCGTTTACAGCATGCTGGCTGAGAAGGCTTGATATTTAAATATATATATATTTAGACATAATCTCGAGGCAGTGTGCACTGCTGATAGAAAGGCTTTAAGTTTAAGTTTAATAGGTATTCCTGCCATTGGAAATTGTTCATATTGTACAATTGGTGAAATGATCCGGTATGGTTTGCGTTGTTGAACCGCTGTTTCTCCAGTTAACATAGAGATGTGCCTGTAGCTGCCTTTGTAATGAACATATCACCCTGTGTCATCATCAATCCCAGGATGCTTAGCAGGGCATATAAAAACGTTGATGTTATAAAACACTTAAATATCCCATGCCAATCAAAATTTATATAGTAGTATTTAACATATTAGCCTTTTTCCTTTTTAAACCCGATGTTTGAGTACAGTATCCCTTTAATATTTAAATAAAAGAAAAGGGAAAAACTTTAACTTAATGATTAGGAATATAGATCTCTATATAATGCCTTGTGGATGGAACTTAAACTAATCCACTTCATCGTTTGAACCCCAGTCCGGTTGAATGCTGGAGAGACTCCTATGCTTCACCCATGAGCCTGAGGCAGAACAAACTAATATATTTTCCCTGAGGAAATACTGAGTGCAGATGCCTCACAATTTGCAAGGACTTTTATTGAAACCCCTTAGTGCTAGAAACCACTTAATCCAACATGGCTGGGTTCGAAAAAAAAATGCATCTCTCCGTTTTAGCATGTTAAGCAAATTCAGAAAACATTCCGTCAGAAAGCTTACTTTGTCAACTTCTTCCTACGATTTTCATAAACCATGGGAGTGCCTTGGTGGAGTCCTAGACCAGATCAATCTTTGATGTCTTAAATATTCATGCTTTTTTTTTCTTTTTCTGGTAGAGTATCAAAGATGTTGTGTTTCATGATCTTAAGTGGACGTGGTCGCCTTCCATTTTAATAACACTTACAACGTTTCCTCTGTTCCTTCATTACTTATTAAAACGGATGGAAACTCTTAAAAGCTGGCATTTTCCATGACTGACAGAAGACATAATGAAGCAAGGCGTTTAAAGATAATAAGACATACAGACATGCAGATGAGACGGTCTACAAACCGCATATTCCACTAAACATCCTTTAACTGTGAACAGCTACCCACTGGAATATGTGTTCAGAAAGCACTTTAAGCAAGGCTAAAAAAAAATTACTATGATGTTTACAACGGTTATCATCAGTGTAGGGTTTGCTCAAGCGTAGTAACCTCCATTAACATATGATATGTTCAAATGTCAATAATGGTTATATGAGACAATAATCCACTTGTTGCTTTTCAGAAAATACACATCTCGCAAGGCTAATGTGTAAATTAACTCCAGGGCATAAGTTTATTATTATTTAAATTATTTTTTTTTCATAATTCTTTTCATAATTTTTTTTGGGTTGTGGGTTTGGCTATTTCTGCGTGTTGATGTGGGTTTGGTATTTCTGCGTGTTGATGTGGGTTTGGCTATTTCTGCGTGTTGATGTGGGTTTGGGTATTTCTGCGTGTTGATGTGGGTTTGGCTATTTCTGCGTGTTGATGTTGGTTTGG
>JAOVYW010034381.1:9495-28353 GCA_025775045.1 Hiodon tergisus
TCATTGTAACTTGACGCCATACTGATTTCAGTCTGGAAAAAAAGCAATTCATGATTCTGGGGAAGCTTGACCCACTAGCTATTCCTACCGAGTAGAGAAAGGACACGATTTTCAGGCCACAAGAAAATAAATTCACATGAAACAGCCAGTGCCGATGAGGAAAATAAGACAGAGAACATGGAAACTGATAACAGACAAATCTGACCTCGAAAATAGCTTTTTTTTCTTCAGTGGGCTCGTCCCATAGGCGTGTTTGGGTATTTTATTTACTGGTTTGTTCACCGGGTGGTGGCTGGGGAAGGGTCGTTGGTAATTGGACAAGTGGTCATCGGTTCGCTTCTGTTGTCAGTGGTGATGGAGTGGACGCTGAGGACGGATGGTCACGTGTGTTCTTCACACTGCTCTGGGAGCAAGCCGCAGGGCTGACCACGACTACCAGCTCGTTCGCTCTCCGTCCTGCACTGCGTCACGCGCTCCGCACATAGCCGGCACTCTGCTGGTCATTTCTGTGCCCCAATTAAACTGCCCCGATGAGTAAGTCCCGCTTCTGAATGCTGTTCTGTGGTGACTGTCAGAGACCCGGTGCCCCTTTATTTTGTCATGCTGGAGAATCTTAGATGCACTGCAGTGGGGGGTATTACTAAAATATGAGAGCGGGAGTCTCGACGGCGCGCCGCGAGCACGGGGAACAACAAGACCCAAGGCTCAGGAGCCCTAATAACTCAAACACGTCTATGAATTATTCCCAGACGCCTGCTGAGTGCTTCCGTCTAACCATATTCAGAACACGCGAGAATATTAATAGCATTACATTTTATCAATAAAGCAATAAAATGCATCAATGTAACCCTGCTCTCGAGCAGTCTAAAATAAAGAAGAACTTAGATTTCAGAAACATTACTCATCAAACAGCTGGTGTGACAATCCAGTCTAGGTGAAATGGCTTGCAAATTCTGACAAAAGTTTGAAATGTGTTATTTTGAACATGAAGAAAAAAGATTAAGTAGACATTAGCACAGAGAGGCAAAAAGCCCTACACTTGAAGTGATCATTACTGTTGCAGGACCCCGGTAACGGCCCACCCTGCAGCACCGACTTTTCTGCTACAGGCACCCGTGGGTGGGGATGAAAGTCACGGACCATCCTTCTCCCTAGCGAGCCATTAATGTGCTACCGGGCGCCTGGAACCTCCTTCGGAAACAACATCAGCGTGCCCCGACGGCAACGGAGTGTGGAGGAAGGAAAGGACCCAGGCCCAAACACAGCCAGGGGAAAGCCGTGGTTACGCCCCAAGCGTAAATGCCAACGGCAGCTGAATGGAAATTAACAGGAGAAACGCAAGCTGCAGGATTGCCTGGCCACGATTTCACATTCTGATGGCGACAGGAAAGGGTCGCGTGCAAAGGGAAGAGTCTGCGAGGCCCGCTTCTCTGACTGTCAGTTTTTGGTGGGGATCCTCTTGATGTGCGGAAAGACAGAGACTTTAATTGAGGTTTCCTGCCAGTCAAATATTTCAGCGTGCTCCCTGTTTACCAAAGAAGGATCAAAATAAACATCTCCCGCTCTCCGATGGCATCAGTAAAACCGCTTTGAGCCACACTCCGGAATTGCTGCATTATTCGATGATGGGAGTCATGGGAGCCAGCCACAGTTGCATGTATAGAGCATGCTTTCATTACATCGTCTCTGTGTGACTGCCCTTATTCATAATATTTACACATGTACACATTATGTCACTCAATCATGCTTCACAACAGGGCAAATGTCTGAAGAATGAACACTAATGCTGAGCCTAATGTAGGAGTTACATTTGCGGCCCTAAGGTAGAGGGAATAGTCATAAATGCTACTACAGGCTATAACTATATTGTTGTGGATGAGGACGTGAGTACTATGACTCCCATACTAAAAAATGCACAAAAAGCTTCCATTGCTGTTGTTGTATCAAGCTGGCTGACACACCCTTGGCTTGTCCAACCATACACGTTCCATGGGTTCCCTTCTGACAGAGAGGGCCAGTTAATTTTCAGCCCATTCTTGTAGATAAGAGCCACAACTATTCCTCAAAAAGAAAAGGGGTAAAGCCCGACATTGGGCAGGAAAGTGGAAGTGTGCGTGTTAACTACTGTTACAGACTCCAGAGCTGCAGTGCCTCTCATCAAGGGGATGCACAGAGGAAAGGGAAAAGAAAGACGGTCCAAACTATTATCCAAAAAAATTAGACACACACGCACTTGCACGCACACACACACACACACACACACACACACATATATATATATATACTGTATATTGAATACAGCTTTTTTTGACTTAATAGAAGTAATTTTGCTTTTTTTTTGTTAGCTTTCAAATTTGATAGCCTGAACTGTCTACTTGATTGTTGGCGGGTAATGTGGGGTTAATGAATGTGTGAGAGATGGGATTTGTTGAGTTTTACACATGAAAGAAACAGAGATCTGAGGGGATTAAGAGCACTGAGGTTTCTGTCTGATAACACACTGCTGGACAGCAGAAAGAATTTACATTTCTGCTCTTCGGCACATCCGTGCTAAATACATTATTTTATTTTTTTTAAGAGGAGAATAAAAAGCCATTCTGCACATACTCGGAACAAATTCGGTTTAAATGAAAACAAGTGATGAATGTACTCTAATCAAACGTTTTTCAGTCCAGCTAAATTGTAACCATTTGCGATGAAGAGAGACCTCGGCAGTTATGTAACTCAGACAGAGGAGCATTCGGATTGATGAAAAGTGTAGTCAGAGCCTGCAGTGTAGGTGTCACTTCAACAGAAGTTGCCCAACATGGTTTTCACTTACTTGGCCTATAAACTCTTGAGAGGTGGGAGATTTTTTTTCTCTGCAGCTCTGAGCGAGCCAAATGTAGGCGTTTCTTTTTCCAATCCACTCTTTTCTTCACACATCCAACCGCTCAGTTCTCAAGTCAGCTGCTAAAAAGGAAGAAAACTGAATTTTTTTTGTCTCAACCGGACGATTACCTCCAATTCTATTTTTTCCCAATAAATCACTGAACCCGTGTCTATGGCATTGGTACGTTGTCAGATATTTTAAATCAAATAAATATAAATTACAAAGAGAAACTGCTATTATTTTAGGCATCATGACTGCGTGTGTGTTGTATGTGTAAGGGATTAGAATAATCAAAATTTAACCATCACAAATACTTGTTAACGAAGGCAGAGGATTCCTGTGTTTAAATGTCTGACTCGTCCATCCACTCCAGTGAAGAAACTCTATATTAGCATGTCTTGCTAATAAGCGACTTCACTATTTCTGTTTGAGTGCGTTGCTACGTAGGCTAATAATTAAATTGCCTCATAAACTGAAATGGAAAAGGAGAGGAGTAGCATTTAAGGGAAAAGTAATGCATTGTATTAAGTGTGGACCATTTCAATGCTTGTGTAATTGGCTCCTTCGGAATAACTGGTTAAAAAAAAGGCCCAAACACATTGGTTTACAAAGAAAAAAGGGACTTTTCATTCAGAAATTGAAATTGCGATATCTATAAATTTCTTAGAGCAATTCGATGATGCAGCCAAGAGCAGGATTGTAATTAATTGAAATAATACTGATCATTTTTATCGACGTGCTAAAGTAGTTGGAAAATAGACCTCTACTTCTAAATTAAATACTTTGTAAAAACATTTTCTGCTGTTCACTTGTTTAAATACTTCTAAGCATCTTGCGTTTTTTGCGTTACGCCTGTAGACACTGTAAGATTGTGTTTTTTTGCCGCCACAGCATCATGTGTCATGGCAAATGAAGAACAATGGCCCACAGACATGCAATTTGCAAGGAGATAACAGTGGAGTTTCGATGGAGGGATCTGCAGCCGATTTATGGATCGAGTGTGAAAGAACAAGGGCTCATTACAGGACATTTGGTTGGCTGACCAACTCCACTCAGTCATGGTACACCTGGACATTAATCTAGAGGCCAAAAATTATTTTTATTCCTGTAGTCTAAAAAGAGCAATTAAGTGTCCCATTGAAAAAGTCTTGCATATGGAACAAAACAACCTTAATATATAATAGATGATAGAATTTCATATGCATTTTAATTAATAACAAATATAAAAGTGCTTGAAATACATATATCTTTTTGGCACTTTCGGCAAGCTGCAAGTTAAAGATGAACTAAGTGTAATATTGTACTACTGTGTGAATTGTTGGCTTGATTATTTTCTTGATATTATTACATTAGGGAAGATCTACTGACTATCCTTTTTTTTCTCCCAGTAATTTCTCATACTGTGCTTCTTTGGTTACACCTCCTCAGTATTTTGGTTTAATGACATAGAGCGTCCCGTTCTGATATTTTATTTTTGTTGTTCTATGCTATTTCTCCCCCACACCCCATATATTGGTTGGGATTAGAAGAAAAAAAAATTATAAACACATCTTTTTTTTCTTTTCTTTAATTATGTACAGTGCTGTTGCCACCAGGAATTTATATGCAGATAATAAGAGGGCAAGTTGTTCAGGAAATTTTAAACAATTGTAAACTGTTATGTATGGCAACATTTTTGAGAAATGCCTGCTCTTCAACATTTAAACTAAACGCCTTTCTTTTTTGACACAAAATTACTCACACGGACAAACATTAATTAACTAAAAATAATAAAGTAAAATTTTATATTTATATTTAAATGTATTAACTATATAGCTTAATTAGAAAGTATTCAATGTGTTCCACATGATTTTGCTTGAATTACAAAACTATATTAAAATGTGTTCCATTACACAAAAATTGGATTGCATTATTATTGCATTATTTAAAACATCTGTGCTTGATCATTTTCAATTTTCTCCTTGTTGGTTGAAAATTTGAAATTTAAGTAAGGGAACCTTACTTAAACCGCGCAGAAAACCGAGATACATTTAAAAAAACAATTCTCATTCCACCAATTTGTTATTTGTGCTCTATTCGTCTAACTAATTTAATTAAGTAAATATTTACTGGATATAAAAAATACTCATTTGCATTATAGCATTCCTGGAGTCTTTATCTTTCTGATTGACCTATATTGATACAAATCTCCCTATTTCATTCTACTAATTTATAGTACTCAATTGCAGTGATTAAATCACAATTCACACTCAGTTTAAGTCAAACCAATTTGTAAGGATTGAATAAGGATTTAAATTAAATGCTTTGATAAAAGCACAATAGATATGGGGTGCGTGGAGAAAAAAAAAACCAAGGCAAAATGTCTCTCATTCAAAGTAAGAGGAATGCATGTTAAATTATATTATTTGAAAGCGTCTAAACAATACAGTCCAAAAGTGAATATTTAAACTTTTGTGGGGCACAAAAATTCAAGTGAGATATTGGATTTATATTAAAATAATAATGTATATTTGGGCTATTTAAATAGAATGACTATTCTAATTATAGAATTATGGTCATTTTTGATATTTCAAATTGACAGTTGGGGATCCACAACATTAGTTCAATTAACATCACTAATAATGGCAAAAAAACCATCATGTGAAAGTATCTGGTAATACCGGCATTTTGGATACATCATTGTAAGGCTACAACTAAAACTACTGGGGGAGGGGAGCTTAGAGGTAAGAACAACAGTGTCACAGTTATACTAAAAAAACAACAACAACAAAAACGTGTCACTCATTGTGACATAGATCAGATCTGGAATTAACGTAGTGTTTTTTAAGAGAGGAAAAGGTTTGTTTTTGGTGAGTGTTAGTGTGTGTGTGTGCGTGTGTGTGTGTGTGTGTGTCAGGGGATAGATGGCCAATGATACCCCATTTTTCAGAACAAAGCTGGTAACTGAAGGCAGTGTTGTGGCTAGTCTCCTAATCACCTAAAGCATTATAATTTTGCCATGACCTGGCATGTGGCAGACAAACAAAGGGGCGTAGCGATTTCAATAACTTTGGGAGTGAAGTGAGTGAAGCAGAAGAAGAGATCGGGACTGACCAGGCCCTGTTCTATCATGGCAGACAGGATCTCCATTGACAGAGAGATGACGCAGGCACTCTCTCCTGAATTTTTTTTTCCTTCGCTGCTTTTTTGCCTGGCTGCTTCACTATAACACTGAGAGCGGCTCTTTTTTCTGCAGAGCCTATGTAACAGTCCATCACAGTCCATGACACTGTGACGAGAACAGACATTGGCTTTATTAACGGCGAAGATTTGCTTGTGGAATATCCGAGCGAAGTGACTTGACTGTTGCACAGCAGGAAAGGGTAACGCACAAAACTGATTGAATTAAGATACGCATTTCGAGGTGGAAATGCTTTTAATAGCCTGTACTACGCCAACACATTTAGTACATTTCTCCTTGTCGTAAAGGAGACACCCTGTTTCTGGCACACTAGGTGGCAACCAGAGGGGAAAAAATAAAAGGTAATTCCACAATCAATATTCCGTCAGCGATCTGCTCCTGAGCGCCACATGCAGCCAGTCGAAAAGCATATTTTACAAATTATGAGCTGGTTTATTCTAGCCATTGTTTTAATGACTTAAACAAATGATGTTCTGCTGAGGAGGCTGGCCCTGAAACTCCTGCCAGATTCCACTGTTTACACGGCAACCACTGACTCAGAAGGGACATTTGCATAACCAATGCTCTCAGCCACTGGCACCTCAGAATGGGTTAGGAGTTCTTTGTTTATTTTTTTTCCCCCTCCACCTTTTGGATTTAGTCCGGAATCCGGTGAAATGAAATGGCTTCGGAAGCCAGGCACGTGCCTGTGAGTAGACGGATCTTGTAGACAACAAAAGGGTTTAAAAAAAAAAAAATTATTTGTCAGCTTAGAACAAGTGTCGGAGATTACTGTTATTTTGGGCTGTGTCTATACACAAACCCCTCTTTTGAGATCCCTTTTCAAGACTTTGACCCTTTACATTCCCTCTCATGGTTTGTGTGAGTATTTGTATTGGCTTGGAGTCCGTGTCTAGTGGGGGAATACCTAACAGGAAATTAGAGATCATTGAAATAATGATGTGAATGTTAGATCTTCCTAGTTGGATACAAAAAAAAAGAAAAAAGAAACAAAAAAAATAAAAAATACTAAAACGCACTAACAGTAATGCTTAGAAACCCCTTACAGCTTATTTTTGGACGTGTCACACACGCAGACATGCAACTACAGAAATGCATACACATTTATACCCATGTGCACATACAATCAATGGCAAACACACGTATTAAAAACAATGCTAAACTGACACCACACGATTAACAATTGTGGTACTGGCAACGATGAGGAAACCATTTATTCGCGATGCGGTAATCCGCCATGGCAGAATTCTGCTCAACCTACTTAATGCACATACGCACACGCCGCGCGCACACACACGCGCGCACACCCTCACTTACATGCACACATGGGCACAATTACACACACACACACACTAAAACACCAAGGCGGGAGAAATAATCAGCGAGTGGAAAGGAGGCCTGAAAACCCATCACACAAGGGAAGCGCCGGGATTATCATGTAGCCGTTTCATTTAAATACAAAAATAAAGTTGAAATAAATAAAAAATAAGAGGCATGTCATTGTTTCACTGTTCTGTGCGTGAATGTGTCAGACGGAGCGGAGGCAGGGGAATAAACCACAGGGCCCAGCTCCACTCAGCCACCTCAGCCTCCAGGGAGCGTTCAGATGGCTCAGCCTGTGCTGCTCACGGCCGACTCCCCTGGGGACCAACCAGTGCCTGCAACTTATGATAACCTCTATTTATGACACGTGCACCGCGGGCCTTAAAGATAATGCACTGGCTCCCACCGCAGCCAAAACAATGCCTATTTTCATTGTTGGGAGGAGATAAGGACAAAAAAAAAACCCAAAGCATTCATTGTAAAACCAGAGAGAGGCATGTTGCTTTTGTCACCTACGCCCACCCCACCCCCCCGCCACTCACCACCACTCACCACCACCAATGTGCCTGTGCATGCTACTGCTACTGTTCGTTATTTTGCACTAGTGCCATTATTTTAAGGTGCATTAAAATAGTGGGAAAGGGCAGACAAGTAAAATGAAAATAGGTTCAAATGCAGCCACTCATACAGCTCAAAATGTCCCCCCCCCCAAACGCACCCCACCCCACCCCACCCCGCTTTTATCTCTAGCCAACCTCCTTTATTCATTCTGACTTCCTCATCATTTAGCTGAAGCCCTTTCATTGCTATATGGCAATGTAAGCAATTTATCAATTCACTCACACTGGCCTTGATTTTCAGCGTGTAATACAGCTTGACAGCGAAGCAAAAATATGTGTTTCATACATTAGTGGTTAATTCCCATAGAAATATTACGAAAAAAAGGTGTTTCAAAATGACCAGTCACGCACTTCATGGGTATCAGAGCTTCAATCCATTGATAATCTATTATCATACTCGAAACTGAAAAATGAGCAAACAATATCAGACAGTAACCCAGTAAGATGCAACCAGCACCACAGAACTCGAGAAGGACCCAATACGTGTGCGTCTGTGCCTGAGCCTGCCGAGAAATGGGGTGGAGCCCAAGCGGCTCCTCTGTATCCGTGGCGATGGCTGTGATAAAGGAGAAGTGACAAATCGAGGGCCGCTTCCAAAGGCAGGACGGACAGGGACTGCTCTCCACAGGAGCACCACGCACGCTGAAGGACCATGGCCCATCTCTGCACAGTTGGGCCCTTACTGCTATTTTAAGGACCCCTGCAAAGTAGGCGTGCCTTCGAAAGTAAAAGGAAACGCGGAGGGTGTGTGAAGAGAACCTGAGAATCTGCGTGGGATGTGTCAGTGTATGGGTGTATGTGTGTTGAGGGGGTGGTTGCATATCAGGAGCAGGTGAATGGAGATGTTTGGGATTGAGAGGGGGCCCATTTTTCTAGCAGCACGCTGTGCGGGAGAAGCAGAGGAAAGGTCAATGTGAAGGACACTACGCGAGTGATGGCCACGACCAGGACAGGAAATCGAAGTGGGACGCGCTGAGAGTGGGAAAAAGGTGCCATGTCTGCACCAAATTACCTCCAGAAAAACAAAAACCCCAGGAACAGGCAATCAAAAAGCCAAGAAATAAATCACCCCCCGAGATTCCGAAAGATAATCAAAAAAATCACAGCTACACAAAAAGAGACATGGTAAAGCTAATGATTTTAAGCAAAATTTCACTGATTATTAAAATACCACTGATTTCAAATATAATTCTTTATTGATATATATCATTATAAATTTGGCCTTTGATTAATACGTGTTTTAAGAAATGGAAAACATAATTAACGCTAACATTTTTACATTTTTATTGCTCTTCCATGGCTGAAGCTGAAAGGGTGGAATTGATTCTCAGCATTCATACTTTAGTGGTCAGATTCTTACAACCAAGCATGGATAAATTAAGACTGCCATTAACCAATAAAAAGACACTGAAGAGAATTTTGCCTTTTTCCTCCAATATTTTGCATGTGTTGAGCTTACTTGTATTGTAAATAAATCTATCAGAAGGTTTTTAAAGAAATGTGGACTGTGTCACTGTCAGATGGTGTAGGTCTGGTTTTTATACTAAAATGAACAGTGTTCCGTTTCTTTTCCAATACTGCAGAGATCCTTTTCCTAGATGTATGTCCAGGAATTGTTTTACAAATGACAACAAATGCATTCAGCTTGTCCATTGCCAGCTAATTACGGCTGAGAGATATCACTTCCCGTTGCCCGATCCCCACTTCCTCACCAGAGGTCAGGGGGCACAATATATTTTTTTAATGCATTCATCGTTTCATTGAGTCCTGAGACTTCCACCCTGTTCTAGGCTACTTATCAAATCCCAAATAAGTGATTAAACCTGGGATATTTTCAGTATAGCTCTTCCGCGTATCTTCACAAACACGGCCAGCTAGATCAGCACATGCCATCACGTCCTGCATCACTTTTTCCCGATGCGATCTTCTTAAACACCTTCAACATCCATGGTCGAAGGTGAAAGGGCTGTAATACTGCAGGGGTTTAAAACATTTCATGGCTTTATGGTCACTATGTCGCTCTGCGTGGGAGTTCATCACAACCCGCGATGTTGAGTTTCGGGTTTTCTGGTGCTGAATTTTTATCCACAGGTCACTTAAATCTGATAACGACGCGGGGAATCAGGGTCGCCCAGTTTGTGGGCCATCTCCGGGTCCCCCATTCCCCCCCTGCCACAGCAGGGTCCCTCCGTAAGATAAAGCGACCCCATTCCCCCTCTCCCGAGAAACAGAACAACTGGAGCGGCGTAATAACAAACTGATCCCAGCAGAAATTCAATGACACACACAAGTTCATCTTGAGTGACATGAGTGAAACGGCCACTCCCATAACCCTTCTTTGGAACTTTTTAGGCAGAAAGAGGACATGTCATCAAACAGGAAATTCATTCAGTGTTCTGAAAAATATACATACAGTCTTATATTAAAAATACATTGCCTTAATTTAAAAGTGGTCCAATCTATTGATTCATTCTTTATTTATCCCCCCCCCCCCTTTGGTTTCATGTGTTAATCACCATGAGAACAATCACCAATGGTGACAGTGATACTGAATCGTTAGGTCCACAGTGGCTAAGAACTGATTATGTCATTACACTCAATTAGCGCCTTTTTGTTTCATATCATTTAACAGAGTAATTAAAAACTACTCTTGCCTTTGTTTATCAATGACTAGCTGATCCACTGTAATACAATGCAACACACATATATTATATACAGACCAGCCACCATGGATCAGGCATGGGTACATGTATGACTATTTAACACTAGAAAAACAAGCAGATGAATGCAGATATACATTTTAATGAACATTTTATGTATTACAAATTTCCATTAGTGAGCATTACTCTGAAAGAAAAGGAGATCAAAGAAATTTAAATACGGTTCTGTGGCTTTTAGAATGTAGAAAATTCAAATACATTTGCATTTTTGAAGAGAGAATTAGCTAAGTTAGTTTTACTTAAAAATAATAATTCTAAACACTTTTCACAAGGCATGTTCCGAACACAAATCACACGTATTCAACCAGCAAAATCACCCTCCAAAAAACCCACATCCCTTTGTTTCCATGGCGACTGGCCATACTACCACAAGCACCATTAAGCCTCCCAGCTTCCAGTATTGTCAGAGAAGATGTCTGCCACTTCTCTTTTTCAGAAGAACCAGGGCAGTGTGCTGCGCAGGGGCCTTGCTCTGCGTTCTCTAGCCCTACCCTCTTCCTACCTGCCAGCGCCTCCACTGGTACGCTCTGAAACCATCTGCTTTATTTAGGCCGGACAAAATCAAAACTGTGACCCACTCGCTAATTGGAGATAACAAACCTGGTACGGATGGCAACATTTTTGCTTATCAGAGGGATGTTCTTTCTGCCTTAGAGGGATCCCACCGTTTTTTTTTTGTTCCGGGACTTAGTGTATTGCTAACCACACTTAAACGCTCAGTAAAATATCTTTCATTTGTCGTAATTGGCACAGGAAGGTCTTTTTGATAGCAGATCGGGTTAGTGTAAAAATTGATGAATTCCCAAGGTATATCACTGGTCTAAGTAATCACAAATGGAAGGCCTGAACACGTACTAGTGATAGTCAACCATCACTAATTCCTCCCTTTTTTGAAACATGCTTATATGTGTACTATATATATATGTACTGTGTGGGATATCCAACTTTGGTGGAAGAAAGCGTATGAACCCAGCAAATCACATGTATATTGAGGGATCAGGCACAGGCTATGACCCTACCCAGTTCAAAGCAAACCTCAGCCTCCGCAGCAAGCAGACGTTTGGCTCATCGGTAAAGAAAAAAACCCCTTGGTTTCCCAGGATCGCTGCTGTACTTTAATCATTTGGCAATTGACCCTTCAAATGTACCTGAATTGCTTCGACAAATATCTAGTTTGTGTAGATGGTTAGAGAGAAATTATAAGCTACATCGAGATGCCGTGGAGACTGACAACTGCTAAGCAAACAGCTAACAATAATAAAAGTGTGAGACAGAAGAGGTGCTAGAGTGATCCTCTGTAGGCAGAGGGGAGAGGAGAGAGGAGAGATGTCAGAAATAACCAAATTCCCTAGGAGGCTGATCAGCCCAAATGCTACTCTTCTGCATAGCAACAAGGAGCAGATATTTCACTGCCTTCCCTTCCTCCAGCCCTCCTGAGAGAAATGCATGGATGCCCTGAGAACTGAAGCAGAACGGGAAGGATGTGGAAGTGGGGGAGGGAAGGTCGGCACTGGAAGTGCAGTCCCAAAAGCCCAAACCGATGATGGGGGAGCGGGGATGGAGCAAGCCTGGTGACCAGAATGGGGACCTGGGGTCAGTGATATGTACTGATCCTGTTCAAACAAGAGCGGAGGTCACACAAAGACTGCTGCACTATGAGAGGGACGGGCTACGGTCGCCGTCGCCATGCGATCATATGGGAAACTCCAGCTTCTGATTGGGCCAAAGAAGACAAATTAACCAAACGGAGGGCGAAGGAGCAAGCATGTGGCCAAACAGCGTGAGGCCCGCGGCATGCAGGTCCTGGGGAGACGGACAGCAGGGATCTGCACCCTCTCCCGGCATGGCACGTGTGTGTGGGGACGGGGGTGGTTGCGGTCTGTCTGAAATGGGACAGAATCCCGTTGCATTGTGGGTCGTTACTTTCAGCGTCTCCTTCCCATCGGGCGCAACCTCTTCATTGCGTGACCGGAGCGCCCCGGGGCTGTCTAGGAGAACAAACAGGCCACACGAGCACGGCCGTCCTCCATTGTTCCGCCTTTCCCCCCCCCTTTCCCCTTTTCCTTACCATAACGCCGCAAAGTAAACACGCCCTTTTGATTCTTTCTGGGATTTACAGCGGCAGAAAATATGTGACCTTAATTACCCTGGCCCTGGGACTGGAAGGCATTCTGGCGTGCTCCCATTCTCACAGGGAGAGAGGGGCGTGTGTTGATGGGGATCTGGGTTCGGGGGGTGGGGGAGGAAATGTGAATCAGCAGCAGACACTCAGCACGTGCCGCGCTGCACCTCCCTCTCCGAATCTTTGCAGGAGCCATCAGCAAATGGTGCCCGGTGGGTGGATTTGTGGGGGTTGGGCGGAGGGGCAGGTGTGCAGAGGACCACTGTCCCCATGTCATTTGCTGCTTAGAAAAATGGGCGAGGAGCGCGGCAGGCAATGGCTGAGACAGATCACAATTTCTTGCCTCACTTCATCATAGAGCATGGACCGGGGTTGGGGGGGGGCAGGGGGGGGGTCATAAATTAGGCATGGAAATGAGACATAGAGACAATAGTTTAAACATGAGCTGTACACCAGGATCTGGGAATTACATCTGCGTCTACACCATCCAGAGATAGCTGATAGTCCCAAACCGATCCGACTCAGCCACTGTTGTTCCCAACCTCTAACCTGTGGTCTGATATATATAAATATATACACACACACACACACACACACACACACACACACACACACACACACACACACACACACACACACAAGCGGGAACTGAGGAAGAAACGGCACATGTCCTAATTGTTCATTCCCACCATCAGCCCAGCTGACTCCAATGAACCCCCTCTATGACAGATGGCATTGGTGTCCTTTGCGGTCCTGGCGAAGGAGAGCTTCCTATCTCCGCTCCACGTTGTGCTGCCGGGGGTCTGCGGCCTCCTCGCTCTCCTCACCCTGTCACTGTGGCCACGCCGTGCCATGCTTTCACCGTGATAAAGGATCCACATAAAATACAAGGACCCCTTTCCACAAAGGACTTCAGGGAAACTATTCATTAAGGCTCAGCCCGTATGCTACACTACTCCTATCTCGACGTGGTCTTTGATAGAACAGCGTGACATTCAGCAGGAGCATGAAAAATACACTAATGAAAGGAAATGTATTTTGGTAACGCAATTCAACGCGGAGAGAAAAGAAATGTGAGAGGGAAAAAAAACTTAGAAATACAATACGGAATTTGATATTTCCCTTTCCCGATAGGTCTCTTTAAAAATTTAATCAGCGCTTTGTGCGATACGCAATTACAAACCAACAAAATGATTTTCAGACAATTGCTAGTGGATGCAGCAAAGCTTGCTAATACACAATTTTAAAAAATCCCAAAATTAAGCAATATCACTATTTGATGTGGATCCAATTACACAAAATATGTATCAGTTATCACTACATTTATAAAATTTATGCACATGGAATATATTTGTTTTTTCGGCCAACCTTTCTGATAACGTGTGCATGTAAGTGTACCAGCATGCATGTGCTTTTTGGAATTATTATAACATTTCTTCTTCTCATAAAAAGAAAAAGTTATTGAATAAATGTAAAGGTGGCATCAGCGGACTGCCTGAGTTTTGATTTGGGCCCAGCTTTAGTTTTAAACACTGAAATGAAATAGTGTACAGGGTATCAGTACGAGGAACACACACAGATCAAATCTCTCATATTTTTACAAGCCTAGACTGCCGTACGTCGGATTCCCAAAAGGAACGAACACAGGTCAAATTACACGCTCTACTATGAGGACGGGGATGAGCCATGTAAATGACTATGAAGGGAATGCCGTTTAATGACATTGACTCCGAGATTTGAGGACTAGTTTATAAATTTAGGTCACCACCAGAGACTGGGACACAGCACATACGACTTACTAAGAGGCACTTAAAAAAAGATTTTTACCAAATACTCTCCCTGGATTTTTTTTTTAAGCTAAAAGTTTCACAGGTCCTTTAATTGAAACAATTTCCAATGCCCAATGCGAAATCCTGGTAACCTTAAGTTTTTTCGATTATACACAGAGAATAACCCTGGGCGGTCTTGAACAAAGCACGCAAAAACAACTGAACGTATCTATTTGGAAGTTTGAGATTGTCTGTTGTTATTTCAACCAGGGGATCTTTACTTTGACATGAGTCCCTCTCATGACAAATACCATACGGAGTGAACTTCAAAGTCCTGTCTTCAAAAACTTTCCGAATTTCATCAAAATGTTATTGAAACAGCGAAAGAGAACCTTCCACATTTCTCCTCAATCTGTCAAAAATCATTCAAATTCATGAGTTTTCCTATGAGCGCCACACAGATATTCCATTTTATTTATATATATATATAAATAAAAATTCAATACTCTGCTGACTACCTCAAATACTACATAATTCTCTTTGGCGATGCTCTAGTAATATCAAGACAAGACTTCAAACCTCACCAAAACGGATTTAACTGACGCGTAACACTTGTGAGTAATAAATATTTTGTGCATTTTGGTTCTATGAAACTAGCCGGGCGGAATTCTGTCACAGCGTCCTAGCTCATAATCTGAGCCTTATATTTCTTGCTTGTTTTTATATTGGTATGTTATCAGTTTTATGGCAGTTTTTTAGAGCTGATCAGTCGTTATGAGAGAGAGCGATATCGGAAAATGGTATGACAGAGAGTCATTTCGGGGGTTGCGAGTGGCTTTAGCTTTTAGTGTCTTTGAAAAGACATCTTTCAGACCGGGGTTCCATGACATCTTGCGGAGCTGAAATCTCTACGCTGAAGCGTTTCCTCAAATCGACGGATTCGAAAAGCACTTTTTTACACGGCAGAAGCAGGTCTCTGGTCCGATAATTGTTTTTTGTTTCCGTGATTTTTATGATTTGTTCGCAGTATTGCGCTACTGTGCTCCCTTTCTCCAACCGGTTGTGCAAAATGCATGTAGTTCAGTTAAAGTAAATCCAGTTAAACATGATACGTGAGCCTATGTGTTTGTGAGAATTTATAACCAATACTAGAACAGACAATACTAGAACAATACATCTCCGCCACCTACGAACCTAATGTAACATTTAGCGGGTATCTGTCGCATCCACCATGAATACGGGTCCTGTTCCTTATTCCTCCAGCTGTCTCTTTGCCTCTCAAGTGGGCTTCCTCCTAATTTTGCATACTGTTCACAGAGGCTGAAACTTCAGCGATGAGGCGGTCGGCCAGGGGATGGCAGGATGCGGACGGACAGCTACTCTCTGTGGGCTTTAATGCAACCTTTGGGCCGAGCGATGGACATACCTAACCTCAGACGAGTGGACAGCCCTGTCAAGCTGCCCTTGCTTTGCGGTGCAGAAGACAAGTCGGGGACAGGGGTCGAATGAGAGATCAACCTGGGGAAAAGCCTCCCCGACTAGCCTGCGGACGTCCCAGGCACAGTAACAAGGAAAGACGCCCCCCTTGTGGGCTAATTCTGCTCGTTGGGCCAAACAGTTTGGTTGTCTCAGTGATTCTTAAAATTTTGTGGCTCTTGTCTTATTATAGACAATAAAAATAAATATCATGAAAAGACTTAATTTACTTCCAACGCACGATCTTTACTTCTACAAGCCCTCAAGAAATAGGATGCAGGAAAGTTTACCCACTGTAGCACCTATTGTCACCATACCGGTACTCGCACTGCGACACCACCGAGACGTCAGAATCATTAGGACATTCATCCATTGGTGTCCATCATCCTGAGGTCTGCGGTACTTACTCCTGTGCTCTCCAACTTTCACAATTAGCTTTCAAAGGCAGAAATAATGAGCAATAGTTCAGGTAGGGCATCGGGGTGTGATGAGGTTGGGATGGAACCCGCTCTAACTCTGGTGTGTGCTGGGGTCAGCCTAGCCTCCTAGTAATGACGCCACAAAGAAGAGAACGAGCAAGAACAGGCGAACAGCGTCGCCAACCCCTGATCGTCCAATAAATCAGCGCCCAACTACGCTATTTATCTACAGTTCCACTTTGGAGAGCCTGCGGTCCCAACTTCCCCCCCCCCACATCAGCCAGGTGGGACAATAAATCAAGGGGGGGGGGGGCGGGGGGGATGATGCCGGCCCACACTTTGGTTGTCGCTGTGTTTTTCTCTCATTATTTATTCATGATTTTTAAGTGTCGAGGCTGTGCCAATGGTTTGTCACCACAGAGGGCTTCTGGGTTCCAGTGACACTCAGCAGAGCTAAGGAACCACGCACTGCAAATCTTAAATAAAATGCCTTCTATAATCAAGGGAAGGTTATGCATTTCATTATCATATTTGCATTGTTAGTTAGTTTCAAATGGACGCTTAGCGAAGAAAATCAGAGATACCGAACAGACTAAAGAGATTTTGTCTTGACAACAAAATACAATAAAAATCCTTTCTAATGTTTTGTAAGTGGGATCTAAGTTTGTAAATAAAGAATATTTACAATATTTAAAATATTATTATTATTGATATTGCTGTTGTTGTTATTATTGTGATTATTAATGTTATATGGATTATTGTTCCTGAAAATAGGGTAGTTGATTCCTCAATGAAATCGTTAGCGTTTTTTTTTTTCTTCTTTTTTTTTTTTTAAGCGTGTGTTCCTGCCTGACAGCAAGCAAGGGAGGGACATCTGCCTCCGCTCCGTGCTCAGTCAAGACCGGGACATATTGGATATTGCAGAAAAGGTAACAAATTCACCAGGATGGCCTGGCCATCTGTCACCAGCCCTGTGCGCACAGACGAGGGGGTCAGGCTTCATCGGGCTGCGTAGGCCTCAGACATCCCATTCACCTCATTGTCCTTGCCCCATATTAAAGCCATCACTGCCCTGGCCACCACTGCAGGGGGCTAAAATATAGAGAATCCTACACAAAGCAGCTCCTATGACAGTATTGGCTGTTTATTCTATGACGGAACACAGCAACGAAATATAGAAAACCAAAAATTTGCCTGTACAATTCCGAGACATCGTTAGTTGTGGATATGAAATTACAAAAATCCCCATCATTTATTTTTTTGTTCTGTCTGCCGGGTAACTGAAGGGTACAATAATCTATTCTTTATCATCTATTCCCTTATCTTTGGCTTTGTTCTATGGATGTCTAAATGGTATGTGCATTTAAATACTTAAAAATGGGGCTCAAGAAAATAGCCCAATGATATCATCCCCACAATTAATTCAGGTTCATGTAAATGAAAAAATCCTTAGATCCTGTGATCAATGCACATATTCTGTCTTTATTTTTCATGCACAGAAATAAAGTGGAATTAAGTACCCTTTTTCCCCCTCTCTTTCTGTTCCCTTGTGAGTTTACTCTTTTTTGGCATTATCTTTGAAAGTGTACCCTCACCCAGACCTATTAGCCCAAGACTGATAAGGCTGTACAGTGTTGCAGGGAATGGTCGATTTTCTATTACGGAATTTAATAATAAAGACAAACTTCCATGCCAATCAAATCACCACTTAAGGCACTCTTAAAATGTGTCAAGATTGTTTTCCTCATCATCCACCTTTAAAAAAAATAACTTCTTCAAACTAAAATAAAGTTCTTCACGGGCAAGCCCACCACCACCACCGCCACCTTATCTACTCTCTCTTTACACACGCTGCATTCAATCACTCTTTCCATCTCCAGAACAATGGCAGAACCACAAAAAAAAAAAAAAACGAAAAAGGTCAGAAACCTTCTGTTGTGTCAGATAAAGATAAAGAAAACACAGGGATGGAGAGATCAATAAAAAAAAATCCTGATGACATCCTTCACTTTCGGCCAGGTAATAAAATGGTCTGATTTTAATGCCTGGGTCCCGGGATGGTTGAAAGTGCATGATCGGTTCATGAGGGAAGTGTTACCTTCCAAGCCTTTCTGCACTGCAGTTTGGAGTGAGAACGCAGACCAATCAGGGTCGCGGAGGCAGATTACTGTCATTAATCCCTGTTTAATCTCCTATTCATTCCGTCCTGTTTAGACAGTGCAGTCAGAGAAGACTTGGCCGCTTTAACCTAAAATCCAAAGACACGCCTAGGATAATTGCTCTGCTGATAAACTCCATACCTCCAGTTCCATGTATATATATATATATATATATATATATATATATATATATATTA
>JAOVYW010034402.1:17294-28344 GCA_025775045.1 Hiodon tergisus
TCCCCTCTCTCTGTATCCCCTCAGGACAGAGCCTGTGTCCCCTCTCTCTGTATCCCCTCAGGACAGAGCCTGTGTCCCCTCTCTCTGTATCCCCTCAGGACAGAGCCTGTGTCCTCTCTCTCTTTAGCTGTTCAGGATGTGTGTCCAGAGCTGGCACTGGGCCTCGACCTGCCCGTGTCCCTCTCTGGCACAACTCCCATTCAGCTGCAGCTCAGCATTTTTAAATAATGGACACGTTCTGTCTCCTGTCCATCAATCAGCCGTTTAAATGCAGTGCAACAAAGTTTAGGGGTTGCAAATGAGACTTAGAAGGGCTTTGCGACTGGGAATGTGTTAGAGTAGCATTCACAAAGTATCATTAACCTTGTGTTAAGTGACATCCAGGAATGATTAATGCACATTATTAGCAAAAGGTAGGTTATATCCAGACAGGAAATTTTTTTTTCAAAGCCTGATGTAGTCTTTATAGATTTGTTTATACATAATTGATAGTGTGGCCATTTTTACGACCCATATAATTAGAAACATATATATATTTTTAATTGAATCTTTTCAAAGTTTTCTGAAAACAACTGCGTTTTATTTTCTGTGTTGACCACTTTAGCCTGAGTGGTCAGATGAGCTGAAGTGGACCTCTGATGAAAGAGAAGGGGGAGATGAGAGCGGCAATACAGTACTGCAGACCCGTGTGTCTTTGTGTGTGTATGTGTGTGTGTGTGTGTGTTTGTGTGTGTGTGTCTCTGTGTGTGTGTGTGTGTGGGGAGGTTGTATGTGTGTGTCTCTGTGTGTGTGTCTTTGTGTGTGTGTGTGTATGTGTGTGTGTGGGGAGGTTGTATGTGTGTGTGTATGTGTGTGTGTCTCTGTGTGTGTGTGTGTATGTGTGTGTGTGGGGAGGTTGTATGTGTGTGTTTTGGGGGGCGGAGTTCAGTGTGTGTGTGTGTGTGTGTGCGTTTGTGTGTGTGTGTCTGTATGTGTGTGTTTGGGGAGGTTATATGTGTGTGTTTGTGTTTGGGGGGGCGGAGTTCAGTGTGTGTGTGTGTGTGTGTATGTGTGTGTGTGTGTGTGTGTGTGTGTGTGTGTGTGTTTGTGTTTGGGGGAGTTTTCTCTCCTTCTCTCTGAGCCCCGGCAGGAAGACTTTTGTGTCTCTATATACCGAGTGTATCCACACAGGCCCGACAGGAACCCTGGGCACTGAGACCAGCTGTCACTTCGAACCCCCTCCCTGTCCAGACAGAAGTAAATAAAGAAAAAAAAAATGAATGTCTTCCTGCCAGGGAAAAATAAAAAAATATATATATGCTCTTTTTTTGAAAACAGAAAATGATAACTGCATAACTCTTTGGCCATTGGCGCACCCTCCATCAGTCCGAGGGAGGATAAACACGGTACGTGCCAAAAGAGCACCCCTCACCCAGTCCATTATCTACTCTGCAGGCCCTGCAGGAATGGATCCTCACTGTGGATTTGATCCGCACCCTTTAAGCAGATGACTGACGCTGTCAGAGCGTCTGACAATCATGCAGCCGCGGCTGACTTCCTGTGGCAAACGTGTTGTGACACCACGACGGCGGTATCTGGTCGCTCTGCGCGGAGCACTTCAGACTGCTCTGAGGGGCTTACGGAGAGGGAGAGAGCAGCTATAGCAGATGTCAGAGAGGGGAATGGGGAGAAGACACCGCGGACGGCTGTCATGTTGAATTGAGAGACACGCCACCCCTGAACAGAACCTGCTCAGGTTTCCATTCCTCTTTCCCTCTTTGAAGTCTCCAGTAACTAAACTAAAACGGTCCCTGGTGCGAGAGACGTACCAAGTTTAGCCCTGAGGAAGGCGGATGACCAAACACTGGCCAACCAACGTTAAGCATCGGGAATACAAAATTTTGTTTGTTGCCTTCGTTTGTGTATCCCCTGAAAGTGAATGTGAGATGCGCTATCCCCACAAGTTAAAGGTAGGAGAAGTTATTCTCTGACCTGAATACAAAATACTGAACTGAACTGTGCCTTGGCAATTCATAGTGAAATAGGATCCTTGCACGATGTCAAGTGAGGTGTGTGTGTGCGTGCGTGCGTGCGTGCGTGTGCAGGGCGGGGGCAGGGAAATGTGAAAATAGCTGCTAAAAGGGTTCATCTTTAGGGGTATCAAAGGGCAAAAGGATATGCCGCAGAAGAGCAACAACAAACAACACTTCTTTCAGGATGTTTAGGAGTTTACTGAAGCCATAAAGCACACGCACCATGTTCCCTCCACTCACGGCTTGTTAATGTGTCTGTGCGGGTGTTTATGTGAGAGAACGTGTGCGTGCGCGTGTGCGTACAGCGACAACGTGTCAAGGTCTACAGTGTGATTTAAGCATCTGCATCAGATCCAGAACAGCGTAGGGGAGTCGTAGAGTCACTGAGCTCTGCATGTCATCGACCTTCACGCACTCACAGCAAACTGATCCTGAGAGTGGAAGCCAAACATTAAATATGTTCTAAGCATAATACAACACATTTCTTAAATCTTCTCTGACTACATGCCAAAGAACAGTTACTGGTACCAAAATATCTAACAACTGAAAATCTAAAACGTCCCCAATCTGTTATACTATTGAGCACAGCTCATGATTTTCCTTTGATAAAAACAGCCAGTAGACTAAAATCTGTAAAATTCTAATTAACAAAAAGATAATGCAACCAGCCACACCAAAACCAAACAAATTGGGTTTTTTTTAAATATCAGAAATACTTGTCCACAATGCTCAGAAATTAATATAGATCTGCAAATATCCATTAAATTACAAAAAAGCGCAACCAGATAATTGTTAAAAATGCTGCTTGTTTTTCCCATTAAGCAAATATAGTGAAATGATTCTCTCCCTCGTAAATCACGTTAAACGAATTAGATCGTGATATTAGTGACACTCAATTGCTTCGTTAGAATGACCCGATGGAGTTTTCCATCGAAAGGATTCGGGTCACAGCGACCGGAGTTAACTGCATTTTTTTCGGTGCGAATGACGAGGGCAGGCCCTACGGAAGGGACGCTTGAATCCGACGCGAAAGCGGAACGTCCAGGGGTCGAGACGCGACCTCAGAGGTCGTACATATCACGGAAATTAGGATAGTCAATTAATCTATAGCGTTTACAAGCCAGTACCGGGAGCAGAAAAAAATGTTCTGTGAAATAATTTTTGTTAAATAAAATAAACAAATATCTAATATAAATAGTGGATACCTATTAAAATGTAGTAGAGTATATATTAACACTTAATGACCAAATGGGATTTTAAAAATTGTAACAACACAAGGAAAACAACAATTAACCGTCAATGTATTTGCTTAAGTTACAAACACATCGTATTTGAGTATTTCGGGAAAATTGTTACAAATTACATTTGAGGGAGCATCATAAAAAGAACGACAAATCATCATATACGTTCGATAATCATGATTAAAACTAACATGTAGGAATTTAGAAAACCTTATCATTTAAAAATATAAAAGGTTTTATTTTTTACGTGTGCGAGCGAATGCCTGCGCGTGTGATGCGTGCTGTTTTAAAAATATATATTTGTACTTAATCCCATATGAAAGTCTTCTTGGCTGTAACCTGTAACTACGAAGGACTCCAGTGGCAAATTTAGGACCTCCTTTATTGCCTCTTGAGTACAGCTTTCTTCCTACCTCTCATTCTTCCTTCTTGAAGCCTTAAAGTGACCATTAACCTCCCCGCTAAGAAAATTATAGTGGCATCTTTGCCATAATGTTAACCGCCGAGGCCACGAATTTCCGTTCTTTCTTTCTTTCAATCCTTTATTTATAATAGGTCAACGGTTCCTCTGGCCCTTGTCCGCCATCTCCTGGCGAAAGGCTAGAACAGCAAGTAAAACATTTGGAAGCATCTTTGCAGTTAGACAAAGATCAACGCTTCAGAGATAAATAGCTCGCTACAAAAACATTCGGATGATTGTACATCATTAGGAAATACCATGTCCCGTATGACTTTCATCGTGTTTGCAATCAAACTATTTAGTGACTCAAAAAAGTATCGGACATTTTTCACGGAAAAAAACCTTTTTTGACAGATAATTATTGAAAAGACGTTAAAGCTTCAACCCTGCAATCACATAAAAAGAACTAAACCCCCCTTAAATTTAGCCAACACTTCATTTTTCACTTTGCGGACACTCGGGCTTTCGGTATGATTTCAGGCTCTGACACATTCGGCAGAGGAGCCAGGTTGTCCTGAAAACCGTTTTGCTATCTCGAGGTTCGTCTCGCGGTTCCTTTGAATTTCTTCCCAAAAGAGAAATCTCTTCACAAAAGAGTCTCTGCGCTATATTAATTGCCACATGCAATGTTATGCATGTTAATACCGTGTCAGAAAAACCCATAATCTGTGCCACATCGCCCCACAGCAGAACGGCTCCCCGGATACAGCAGAAAAGTGAACTGTGCTCCTTATCTCCAACCGTTCTCTACATGACTGTCACGTGTAACAAAACTATTGAAATGAATCGGGTTTCCAGAGCCGAAATGTGTTTATCTTGCTGCCGAAAGAGCCCGCTCTCTGGCGTGTCGTGGAAGAACCGTGTGGGGGAAAAGGAAATACACAGGATAACGGTTCCCCGCGCTTTTCAGAAGTTGCCTAGTGCGGCAGTTACGTTTCCTCGTCCTCGCAAATTGAACTAAAAAAAAGACGATTGTCTTGCATTCAGCTGAACCACACAGATAATAAACCCGACAAAAAGACAAGCAAATTATTTAACATACAGGTCTTCCTAAAAGCTCACTGCAACAGACGCGCGCTTTGAGTCTGTGAGGTGTGTATACCATTTTCCTGATTGCTACTGACAAATAACTTAACATTAAGCGCGCAAAATTAATGACCGGGGACGAACGAACTTCCAGCCTGAAGATTATTTTTGCTCGCTTCCCGAGCTCGGATGTTGGTGGAATTAGTTTTTTTTTTTTTTTTTTTTTTAGATATTAACACTTTGCATGATCTAATTTCGATTTTTTCCGAACAAAGAAGCTAAATATGATTGGGGAAAGTAAAGCAATTGATCTGGTGACACGCTATTAAAATAAGCTTCAATGTTTTGCAGTCATTCTCTTTTAACTTGTATGTTTGCGACAGTATGAATCAGGCGCCTGGGTCAATTTCCATAAAATATGCGCAGTATGTTTCACAATAGGCTTAATTCTTTTAGTGGGGAAAATGGGGGGATTTACTAGCTTCGCTTGTTTCTCTATGTGTCCATTAAAGTGTTATTCCTTTCGAAGAGGCTTAATCACAATTCCGCTCTGAAATACTTACCCTATCACAGGTGCCAATAAAGTATCCTGAGAGAAAATTAGACAAGAATTTAAGCATCTCCACTAATAGCATTGGCAGGGACGTGTTGCCAATAAGCATTTAGCTGCTGAAGGCCATGGCTGGGGCAGAATGACACTCTTGGTGAACCTGTCCGGCCTGGAGATTGGGCTGTCCGTCAGATCCCACGTCCTGCTTTACTCACCAGTTTTCCCCCCCTCCCCCCCAGCCTCGCCTCTCTCAAAGTTTTCAATACAAATTACACGTAGTGCGATTCAGGGTACACCATCCCTGGTTTTAAACCACGCTATCTCGTCACGCAGACGTGGGACGTGCGGCGTTTGTTTACAGCTGAGTCAGGGCATACACACAGACTCTGTGACTCTCTGCTTCTTGTGAGTCCTCCTGTTACAGGGAATCAGGACCCCACGCCAGCACTTTTTTTTTTTTAAGAGGAAAAAGAAGGGTGATGTGTTTGGGTGTGCCATTGGGTTTGTTTTTTAACCTGCCGTTCTGTTTATACTACGCTCCTTAAGTCATTCTTCTCTTCCACCCTTCCCGTTTTAAAGGTGTGAAGGGGCTGGCAGGAGAGAGAAGCTTGCATTTAATCCTAGTCCCAACCGACACACGTTGCTCCACACGTTCAACAGGCTAGTCGATATCCATAGTTTGACAAAGATGTGGAGTGTTATTATTGAAATGCATTACTGAACAGCGTTGTTCGGCTGACCTGTACATTCTAACACAGTTTATTTTGAATGATGTATCCGTAATGATACATCATTCGATGTAATGATAATGTAATGTGAATGAAGCACACTGTACAAGCCTTAGACTCCTGTGCTGTCACTCACAGCTGTGAATTCTGGTGCGGTCCAGACCCAGCTTGACCCACACCGCCGCACGCTGCTTTCTGCCTGGCAACACGTTTCACATTTTAAACCAACGAATAAAGGCGCTGTCTCACCAGGGGGAAGTCCGAGAGTCTTCTCTGTGACATTTTTATCCTCTGGTGAATTTTTAGCGCTGGGAACACAAACCACAGCTAAGGCTGAGGAGAGGGAGACAGCACGGAAACGTGGATGGGGGTGAACCAGAAATAGCCTTAATCTCCGCTGACTCCACTCATGTCAATTGGTAAAGAGTTTGTGACCGATAGGACAGATCTTAAGTTAAAGGGTTTACAATCCACCATTCCCCCTTCCTTTCCTTTGTCCCTTCTCTTCTAAAGAAAACGCCATCGCAGAGACACAGGACTGAAGGATTTCAGAAGTGTTGCATTAAGTTTAAGCTGTAGAAACCAGCCATAAGCATTAGTGGTTAAGTATCAGCAGAAGGAAAATTAATGTGGGGGGGGGGGGGGGGCTGGGTGTTTGAAATGTCATTAATGTTCATTCTAATCACTTTTTGGCTATTAAGCACAAATTAGAGAAGGCTATGTTAAATGCCACTGTGTGTCCAGGGAATCATTTTCACTTTTAGGAGAAGGGACCCAGTGAATAGGTTCCGATTTGCATACTTTGGATCAAGCTAATTCTGCATGGGGGTGATATAAGTCAAGACGGTGCCATTAACCAGTGGCACAGAATGTTAAAACACAAATGTACAGGCAGCCCTTAAAATTCTCATTGTTCAGGCTCAAGGTTATCCTCTGGTTATCCGTGTTTGAGCGGAATGGGTGTCATCGATCTGGTAAGACTCTTATAGTACCGTTGCCTTTGATGAGCAATCAGGAGTTTTGGGGGGGGGGGGGGCGTTACAAAAATAAAACATTGTTAACGTTGAAATCTTTGAATATAAACTCCCCTAGGCAGGCTACACTGTCACAGTGCTCAGTTTTAATTTATTCATTTTCTTATGACATCAGATGGCATTACATTATATTTAGTTGTACATTTTAACATTTAAAGGCGCTGCTTAGTATTTACATACAACATTGTGCGTCTAATTGTTGATTAATTTATCAGTATCAGTTTTTTTCTAAGGAATTGTTTGCAACACAAGAAGACACAAAAGAGGCAAACCACACACACAGGAGAAAGAATTACCCATGAACCATCCTGGTCATCACTCGCTGTCTTCTATGATTAGTTACAAGACTTAAATAAATACATTTCAATTTTCCGATTCAGACCAAACAATCTGCCTGACTCTGGACAAAGGAGCGCGCGCTCGCGCAGAAGCAGCGTCAGAGTCAGAGAGACCGAGCGAGCCTTTATTTTCTGGGTGTAAATAACATTTGATATTCATAAACACCCCTTCACATTCATTACTGTCAGAGCGCTGAAAAGCAGGAGGCAGGGGTCGCACACAGGCGGTCCATCTCGCACTGCCCGCCCCGTGGTGACTGTCACTCAACCCCACTTGGCCAATGCCCTCACGCTTCTATCAGCAAGGCTCCGGGTCATGACCTTTCCCTGGCATTTGCAATTCCAAAACCCTTTGATTAGTGCAGTATTTACATATTTCGCCAGCGGAAAACTCTCTGATGTCGGAAACACTTGACGTGTTGTAAAGATGTTTGGCCTTTTGCCAGCGTTCCCGCCGCTAAAGGAGCTCATTCTCAGCCCGCCCTCACCGCTCAGTTGTTCGGCCCGTCTCTGACCGGTGCACCGGTTCCGGAGACACAAGCTTTGTGCCAATTAGATCCGAGCCCATCACATTCACCGCTGCAGTAAGTTACTGGGAGTATCCCGTGGCTACAATATCAGCAGAGCCATGTGACGGTGGTCAAAAATGGATTAGGAAGAGGAATTTAAGGGGGTAAATTACATTGGGCATAAATAGATGGCTGTTTCTGATTGGAGAATGTGACCAGCGAAACAGAACGTCTTCAGTGGAACCTTCTAGAACGTTGTCATTGAGTTTCTTTTAGTGTTTGGCCATTTAAGGGGAATAGTCCAATAACCGGTTAGTGAAAAATCTGAACGTCACACGTTAAGTGCTGTCTCTGTCTGGCCTATACCGAGGACAGCTCAGGTTTCGGAAGTTTTACTCGACATTGCACAAATGATCCAGAGATAGCCATTTTCATGCTCAATGACTATTCTGAGCTCCAAAGAAAGAAAAACAATCGTCCGCGCACAACGTGTTACCTAGTGCCGGTCAGGCATTGGGTATAAAAACTGTTAAACTGTGAACTGCATGTGTTTATACTCTTCATAGGCAGAGGTACTACGATGCAAAAATCAGAGTAAATTCTGATAAATGTTAAAATGTGTTAAATATCAAGCTCTTTGGATTTATTTTTCCAATTTTGGCAGCAACCTTAGATGAATAATTCTGAATGAATTTAATTTTCCCACATTTTTAATGTCTTTAAAAAAACACCAAGCCGTGGTGTATCTGTCACAGAAAATAAGTGAAAATATTAAAACGTCGTTTTACTTTTAAGGAACATTCCATTGCTATTTCTGTACTGTGAATGGCACATTCCTTTACCAACAGCACCATCTGAGATACAGGGTTGAGTTTGACCTGAAAGTCCAAAACGAGAAGTCGTTTGGCTTATAGCCTACCTCACGGCACCCCAGCCGATCGCCGTTATCATCCTCGCTAGCGATATCGCGTTAGCATTGGGTGGGCTTAGTCCATTTCTAAAAGGTTCCTCCAGGTCCGTTTCGGCTGAGATGGATACCTGTTAAAGCCACTGGAATCAGAGGAGAAGAACCCTTAGGAGTCAGAGAGGACTGAGAGGTTTTGGGTAACTCAGAATAGGATGGTGCCTTGGGAAGCCATTTCAAGTCCCACCCCAGCCGTAGTACCCTTGAGCGACGTACTTAACCTGAATTGTATCAGTAAATCTCCGGGTGTTGAGGCGGATGGATGTAGAAACTGAAAGCCGTTGTGGGGATAGCCGTCATCCACACCACCTGTCACACAGGTCACTTCACAGCCCGGGTGACTGACATACGTCAGCAGTCAGTTCTCATCGGGGACCTGGGGGGGGGGGCGGCGCATCCGCTGGCAGGAACTCGTCCGACAACAGTCAATCCGTTCTGACACGTTAAAGACATTTCCTTCTGCCATAGGGTCGCCGCTTTGACAGGGGCAAGCTGCCCCACTGTGACTATGCAGGTGGTACCAGACAAGGCTCGGTCATTCGCCTCTATTCAAATCTAATTAACGTCACATCATTTAAGTTCTCCAAAAAGTGTCATTACCTGAACATTCAATGGCCAAACCTGACTCACCTGTCTGAGGTTCAAGCGCTGTCCTTGACTAGAACTATTATTAATATATATTTCTAAACCAGCCCTTATACAGTGAATTCCATAGCTCATTTTCAAATTTACCAATTTATATTACTGCAGATGCTACAGAAGCGATTTGGGTTTAGGCGGAGATCTCAAGCGGAGAACAGCAACCGCAAACTCCAGCCACTGCTGCGGTAACGCAACCAGGTCTGGTCATGTTTGGAGGAGTTCTTCTGGGGCCTTCTGCTTTGGAATGCTGCATTCACAGAAAAATAACAGCATGCCAGCAGTTTTTAAATGTATTTTTAGCTGTTGTGTTCGGCTGGCTGTACGAACGCAAACCATTGCAGCTGGATGGAACTAGGCCTGAACTGAACTGAAATAAATCCAGATTAGACTGAAGGCCTGTCAGGATTCAGCTGTTTTTAGGGTTTCTGACGACGGCACCATGGTTAGGAGACAGATACAACTCCACTCAACCAACAGATGGTGTCATATTCGTCTCTTTAATGTGGAAATGACATTACAGTCTGAACAATGTACAAAACAACCGTTAGAATGCATCTGGAGAGGTAGAGAGTTTCTCGTAAGTAACAGCCTGTGAGTGGCATCTACTGACCACAATGAAAAAAATAAAATAAACACCATTCTACTTATAAGTTGATCCATTACGACTGATAATAAATACGATGACTAACAAAATACATGTTAAATACTACTGCCTAACATGAAAATAAAATCCATACAAAATCCACAAACACATACAAACTCAGCAACCTAAAACAACAAACACAAACTAGCCAGGTTCTTAGGGCCGTAAAATTAAAGTATATTTAAAGGAAAAATAAACGCTTTTCCCGCATCCTAGGGACTTTTGGGCAGCGGTTGTGAGGTCCAGGAAAAACCGAGAGGAAATCTACCCACAATCCTCAGGTGACATGTCCCGTTACTGCTAGCTAAAAGTTTGTGCGTGAGCGTCACAGCCTCTTAAAAATGACATATCTTCAGCATGTTGACATTGTCGGTACCGGAAATGTTTTTGTGTTTCAGTGATACACAAAATCCTTTTTGTGAACCAAACGGCTCTTGAAGGGAATATGCTGAAAACATAATAGTTTCACACTAAATGCCCATGTCAGAAATTATATGCAAATTTGTAGAATTAACAACTTGTTGCTATCCTGTTCATTGTAGAATGAACAGGACAGCACAGTTTCCGCTCATGCAAATGTAGAGAAGACGTAACGACAGAAAAATATGCAGTAAAAACATTCAGGCGAAAGGTGTACACCACAGTTCATCCACATCTTCATTTGGTCTCTGAAGCTGTAAAGGGTTTGGTAGGACATAAAAAAAAACAAAAAAAACAGCCCTTTATCTAAACCCCTCTGAATCCGTTAATATTACTTGGTAGGCAACTAAAAGTATTATAATATTTGTATTTGATTATAATAATAATAAAAAATGCACTTTCATGTACACAAATGTACTTGAATTTTAGAATATACACATTCTGTGTGTCTGTCATATATATATATATATATATATATATGAC